>PVJH01046187.1:0-11966 GCA_004026705.1 Nesogale talazaci | reverse complement strand
TTTCTACTTCATATCTGCAATTTTGCTACTGTTATGAATTGAGTGTTCCCTGTGAAAGGGTCATTTGGCCCCCAAAGGGGTCACAACCCAGAGGTTGAGAACCACTAATCTGGCCCATCTATGACCTCATTTAGAAGAAATGACTACTGAGATAATGCCCCCACCTCCAGTTCTTACTATAGGTCCTGAGAGATTGACAAAGGGATCCTATGACTAAGTCATTACTTGGATGAGACTATGGACTCCAGAGATGACTTTTTCCTAAGTTTAGGAACTTCTGTCCTGCTTCTACTCTGACACCGTCAGCATCCTGCCCAGAACAGCATAACCAATGAATGTATTATAAAAGAGAAAAGGAAGAAAAAAAACATCATCCCTTTCACACTTAGCTTCAGATTGTATTTAAGGTCAGAAAAACACGAGACAAAAAGAGAATGGACATTTCTATTTTACAAATGTAAAAAAAGATACTACCATTGCATTGACCTTGAAGCTACACTCTGAATTCAGATTCCTCTAAATTTTTCCAGTTCACCAATTAACTCCATTACCATCAGAAGACTAGGCGCCTATCTGTGGAAAACGTACAGTTCAGATTTAACCATGGAGACAGAGGTGACTGGCAAAGGAAACGACTACAGCTATTTCAGGTTCATTTTCTTCTCTTGAGGTATTCTCCCTGGCATGGGAGACTTAAAACAAAGACTGTGTCTGTCCTGGCCAGAACAGTTAAGTCATCGTCAATGATGGACAATACTTATACTTTCATCCTGTGATACCGTGCTGCTCAGAGCGGCCTGGCTACACCAGGCTATAATACTTGCAACAGCATTCAGAGTCCTTTACTCACATCTGCTACTTTTAGAGAATATTCTGAGTTAGAAATTGAGGCTCCCGGCTGAGCCCCGGTGGCGTAGTGGTTGTGCGCGGGACTGCGGCCCACTGGGATGGAGGTTCAATTCCAGCTCACAGGAGCAAAGGCTGGGCCTCCTACTCTCACCACCAGAGGGCAGTGATGCCTAAAAAACTAAAAAAAGAAATTGAAAACACAGGGATTTCTAAACTTTATACCTGAGTCTCTGGAAGACAGAGCGCAACAGTGGAACTCAGCAGCACTCGGAGGCTTCAAGGGTCCTTCACAGGTTTCCGTTCGTTATGCCGCGCTCCCGGGATTACCACAATCCTGCCTTTTGCCCAGTCTATGAGTCCTTTTATCATGGGCAGCCCTTCTAGAACTGAACTGCCACACCCACTGGTCAATACCCGTTCAAATCCCAAGCTTAAGAGGGCCTCGAGAGCTGCCACTGGATCACGAACCATATCAAATGCCTGGTGGAAGGTGACTGACAGAGGACGGCAAACAGCCCTAAGGGACACGCAGAGTTCTTTGTCGATGTGTCCCTCTGTAGTCAGTGCCCCGCACCATCGGCACCAGACAGCGGGAGAGACGGACGTCAGTCTTCATCACCTCAACCTCATGGCCTGAATATAAACGAGGAGATCCCCTCCTCATGGCGGAATCATCACAGACACCAGGATCTGGAATGGTCCCCCCTCCAGGAAACCAAAACAAATTCAATCCCACCTGCACCTCCTCTTTGTACATTCACAGCTGACTCCACGAAATCAACACACACTTTCATGAGGAATCCCTTCTCCGCTCCGGCGGTCCCCAGTGGCATCAAGGAGCCCCTCTGTCTCTTCCTGCTCCTTGGCCTTCTAGTTTGCTTCTACTCACTCTGAGCGCAGGCTCGCGCGTCCCGATAAGCGCGTCCTCCTTTCATTTTAATCTGTTTTTGTCTCTGGGTCAGTGTGCTATCAGATTTATCTCCAGCAATGGTGCCCTGTCAGGATATGCATTAGGGCCAAGTTTCAAGGTTTACTGAGCCTGTTCTCTCAAGATCTTCTATTAATTCCCATAAAGCAGGCAGAAAATCCCTCTTCCATCCCTGTCAATTTAGTGTGTGCAATAAACAGATGGATCTTTGAAAATGACAAGGGGTGCCTAAAAATTTAACCAGGTGGTGACTCCAATTGTAGCTGCTATCCCAGAAGTGGTTTCATTGCTTGAATAAATTAATACCTCTCCTCGTATCTGATATGCAGCTACCAATCAGGAAAATGTGCTTTTCTCATTTCCAATTTTAAAGGAGCAGTACAAGCAGTTTGCCTTTAGCTGTTGTGACAGATTTTATGTCAAGGTGACCCTGTGTGAAACTGTAGCAGTGTAGTCCAAGCTATCAAACAGGTTACAGCCTGATGATTCCTCCTGGGGAATATGACCTTTTTTATAGGAAAGACAATGAGGGCAGCCAGGAGGCCATAAGCAGCAGCAAAGAGGAGGTTGGGGGACAGCTGGGGGGAGGAGGATGACCAAGTAGCACACTCTGTAGAGAATAGTGCAAAAGGGTCACTGAGAGGGATATCACTTCTAGACCACAGAATTTTCATCATAAATATAAGTAGAAACAGATTTACTAGAATTAGAGAGCAGAAATATCAGCCAATTAGAACCACTTAGGGTATCTTGATATGATGGAGCAAAAAGGATCATAATTTGAAGTGACCAGGGCAAATAAAAATATAACTTGCTTTGGATTTCTGCCCAGACCAGAAGACTCCCAGTGGATATCCATGCCCAGGATTCTCTAATGGTGGTACTTCACAACCTCCTAGCCTCACAGCGGGGAGACAACAGGGAGCAGCAAGCAGGTGTTCACTGATGAACACAAGCCCAAGGAGCTCCAGCCCCACTCGGCAAAGCTAATCCCCCCTCCCTGAGGTATACTTCAGCACAAGCCCTGATCCCAAGACACCCCAAAGGCCTGGGACCTTAAATAATAGAACCACTCTGCTGAGCCCCGGTGGCGTAGTGGTTGAGTGCGGGACTGCAGCCCACAGGGCTGGCGGTTCAAATCCAGCAGCAGCTCTCCAGGAACCAGGCTGGGCCTCCCACTCCCACCAGAGGGCAGTGATGCCAAAATAATAATAATAATAGAACCACTCTGTGGACTTCTTTTCATAGTACTTGTCAAACATCCCTGGATTGCATACACCTGGCTTATAAACAAAGTATTAGCATCACAAAATAAGGAGAAGCTGGAGCAGGTTTGGCAGGCAGGACAGGTTTTACAAGCCCAAGGAAATAGGAAATTTACATAATGAGGGATAGATATATATATATACACACACATATATATAAAGTTTATGTTTTTCCTTCCAACCTCATTGATTTATTTCCTAGACCCCTAACACACCATCTACCTAGAAGTTCATACCCACATCCAAGACTAAACTCCTGGGTAAAGCCTAGTGCCCAGAAAAACATATATTAACAACTCTCCTGCATCTTATTTTCATATTATTTTTCCTATTCCTATTCTTAAAACTTTCATCTCTTGCCCTTTCCTTTAACTTTCCTTTCTATAGTGTAAATATCTAAAGTTTTACTTCATAACATTACTAATCTGTTTTTTGGTTTCACTTTATTGCTTGTCAAAATTTTTCTTACCTTTGTAGCCTCATAAAACTAAGGCTAATACTATTATCACAATATTTAAATTCGTTTTTTGCTTTCAAACACTAGTACCCATTCATCCATCATTGCAAATTTGGCATTTCAGGGCCAAATGCCCCTACCACAGTACTTCATTTAGTATGTACCTACCAAATAGCACTACCTGATTCTTCACCTCCTTTTTTAACCCATTGTTTCTTTCACTCTTTCACTCCTCATAACACTTCCTCTCCAAATTTCATGTCACTCCCTTAGCATCTAATTTAGCAAAAAAAAAAACCCAGACATTTAATACAAACTATTCATCACCCCTGTATTGTGCCACCTAATAGAGTTAACCATGTCCAAATAACATCACATACATAACACCCCTAATGGAGACTCCAAGATTAGCTTTGCGTAGTGGCAATATCGTAGCAAATGAGGTTTACCAGAGACATGATTATTGCTAATTGAGACTCCAAGATGACCAGAAAACAAATGAACATACACACATTAAAAAAAACAAGAGAAACAAATAAATAACCATCAGACTTAACTGTAATACTTGAAATTGAACAGGTTATTGATTTTGCAGAAAAAGAATGTAAAGAATGATAATTATACTCATGCAACTGTTGAAAGAAGAGTCTGAAAGAAAAAGTAATACAATAGTAAAGCTATAACATCATTAGAGAAACTCCAAACAGAAACACAAAAATAAACACTATAATAGCAGAATGGAACAACTCTATAAAGAGTAGGAGGCTAAAAAACAATAGGGAAACAATTGAAGAGATGGAAAACCAAATTAGTGATCTGGAAGACAAATCTATAGATTAAAATCTAAAGGAAAAGTAAATAACAAAAAATGCAAAAGAGATCGAAAAAACCTTGAGAATAATGTGGAACACCATTCAGAGGAACAATCTGCATCTTGTAGGGATTCCAGAAGAACAAAGAAACAAACAAAAATCTACACAGACAATAGTCCAAGATCTCCAAAGAGAGAAAACTTTCCTCAATGTCTAAAAGAGGAAAGGATAATTATTTAGGAAGGCAAAAGAACCCCAATCAGGAGAGATCCTATATCGTAGTCAAGATGTCTAACATTAGTAGGATAAAATTCTAAAAGCATTTAGAGAAAAAGATCAATTACATACAAGGGTTCAGCCATTAGAATCACCTCAGATCTCTCAGCAGAAACCAGACAGACAAGAAGGCAATGGAGTGACATATAGAGACTATATGAGGGGGAAAAAATTGTCAACCTAGAACCCTATATTCAGTAAAATTGTCATTCAAATATGGTGGTATAATAAATTATTTCAAGAGAAGAAAAGCCAAAAGAATTCACCAAATAAGACCACCATTACAGAAAATACTCAATGAAGTACTGTGGCCAAAACACCAACAGCAACACAAAGACCTGAAACCAACATTCAAGACAAGTCCTTTCAGAAACCAGCACACACAGAACAACACCCAGAGCAAGGGAATGACACAAGAACAAGGAAACCAAACACAATACACATAAACACAACCCACACATATATAAACCAAAGTGATAGTAACAAATACACATACATCTCAATAATTTCATTGAATGTTAATGCACTAAATATACCTGTACAGAGACAGAGAGTAGCAGACTGGATGAGAAAGCAAAACCCATAAAAATGCTCCGGTGGCATAATGGCTGTGTGCAGGACTGCAGCCCACTGGGTTGGAGGTTCAATTCCAGCTCCCAGGAGCAAAGACTGGGCCTCCTACTCCAACCACCTGAGGGCAGTGATGCCTAAAAAAAAAAAATGCTGACTATAAGAAACACACTTCACAAAGACTTGAACAGATTAAAAATCAGAGGTGAGACAAACACATATCCAGCAAACAGCACAAAGAGACAGCGGGGGTAATAATATGAATCTTTGATATGACAGAGAAGTCTAAGTATGGATATTCTATAATGATACAGGGGAAATAGCTCAAGAATCCATAACTGTAATAGTTATATATGCACTCAATGAAACATCCTTGAAATACATCAATTAAATCTCATAGAATTGAAACACATTGACAATAATAACAAAGACACATTGACAATAATAACAGGAGACTTCAATGGATCACTCTCAAAGAAAGAATGTCAAGGAAAAAAGTCCACAAAGACACAAAAAAGCTCAATATCACAATCAATAAAAAGTATCTTATAGACATACACAGAACACTTCAGCCAACAGAACAACAGTGTATGTTCTTCTCCATCAAACATGTGGCATTTGCAAGAATAGACCACATACTAGGGAACAAATCATGCCTCAGCAATTTTTTTAAAAAAATGAAATTCTACAATGTTCTCAGATCACAAAGTTATAAAATTAGAAATCAACAATAAAACAAGCAGAAACAGAGCCAAACTAACGGAGACTGAACAAGTCAAAAATGACTTGTTCAAATAAAGAAGGAAATCTTAAAATTCCTTGAGACAAATGAAAATGATAACACAACATACCAACGTCTTTGGGAAACAGTAAAAGCAGTAATCAGAAGTTTTGTTAGGCAGGTTCTCTAGAGAAACAAAAGCAGGACACTTAGATAGATAGATAGATAGATAGATAGATAGATAGATAGATAGATAGATAGATAGATAGATAGAAGATAGATAGACACAGATAGATGGTTTTATACAGAGAGAATGAATATATTAGCTAATTAGTTCACTCAGCAATACAGAGGCTCAATTCAATTCACTTTCATGAAACAGTTAATATACTAAAAGTCCTTCAACTGATGTGCATTGATGGGTTCAAGGTCAAGGAAGGAGACAGTGGCGTCTTCCCTAAGGCAAGGCAGGCAGAATCTGGTGACAGACAGCAGAGGGGGTCAACAATAGTCAGTCATTCGGAAGTTTACAGAAGCAGGCCCTTATGGGATCTTTAACTCAAGAATGGCAACAGGACCCTCTAACCTCAAGTTCAACCAATGTACGCATGAGCAATGTGGTGAAGCAGATCTTGAAGGAGCCTCAAGTTCTAGCAACACAGTCTACAGGTTGGTTTGGGACACAGGTAGTATAGCACACAGCTTGAGGCAGAGAACAAGTCAAAGCAGTAGCACAATGGTCTGATCACTAGGGATAAAGAGGGAGTTGGGATGCTGTCTGTATTTGTTTATTTTGGTCATTCTCCAATCAAACTGCAACCTGATTAAACTACATCTACATGTTCCTATTGGCCTGGTTGGCACAATAAATCTGTCACAAAGGTCAATTTATAGATATTAACACACACATAGAAAAAAGGGGAAAAATCTAAAATCAACAATCTAATGCAACACCTCCAAAAATTAGAACAAGAACAAGAAACACAATCCCTCTAATAAAGGAAGGAAAGAGCTCATAAGGACCAAAGCAAAAATAAATAACGTGGAAAACAAAATAACTTTGGAAAAAATCAAAAGGGCACTAAATGGTTTTTTGAAAGGATTAACAATTTGGCAAGGTAATAGGATACAATTTGAATAACCAGAAATCATTTGGATTCTTGTATCACTGGAAAATTTAACAAAAGGAAAAGATGCAAATACCCAGAATAAGATATTAAAATGGAGACATTACAACAGATCCAAATGAAAGAAGAATAATAACACACTACTATGAAAAATTGTACTCAAACAAATAGGCAATATAGAAGAAATGGAGAAATACCTAGAAATACCTTACCCACTAAAGTTGATGAGGACAAATTATATTGGTGTTAATATAGTAGCATCTCAAGAAATAATAAAATTAATGCAGATCAATATTGAAAAATGCAGCAAATGCATTACAAAAGAATAAATAGAGCAGGTCATTTAGAAAATACCAACAAAAACAACAACAACAAAAACAACAAACAACCAAGAACAGCCAAGACTAGACGGTCTCACAGGAGAATTGTACCAAAATATTCAAAGAAGGTCTGACACCAATACAATATAAACTTCCAGAACATTGAAAATGACAACAAATTCCCAAATTCATCCTATGAAGCCAGTATAACACTGATACTCAAACCAGGAAAAGACCCTACAAAAATTGAAAATTATAGATTAACATCCCTCATAAACATAGATGCTAAAGTCCTCAATAAAATCCTGAACACTAGAATACAACAACATGTAAACAAAAAAAAGTCACTACGACCAAGTGGAAAATCATTCAAGGTATGCAGGGATGGTTCAATATTTGAAAAACAATCATTGTAATCCACCACATAAATAAGACAAGAAATAAGACCCAAATGAACATATTAATAGATACAGAAAAAGTTTTTGACAATATCCAACATCCATTTCTGTACAAAACACTCAAAATAGGAATAAAAGGAATATCCCTCAACATAATAAAAGCCATATATAGCCAACATCATGCTGAATAGGGAAAAGTTATAAACATTCCCACTGAAAACAGGATCCAGGCAAGGATATTCCCTATCACCACTATTATTCAACACCGTGTTGGAAGTTTTAGGGAGAGCCATCATACAACAAAAAGAAATCAAGGGAATAAAAGGTAAAGATTAAGTGAAACTCTAGCTATTTGCAGACAATAAGATTCTATATATAGAAACCCCAAGTGTCCACAAAAACCAGCTGAAAACAATCAAGGAATTTGGCAAGGTAACAGGATACCATTTTAATAACCAGAAATCAAGTGAATTCTTGTATGCCAATGAAGAGAGCTACTTTAAGGATATTAAGAAATCAATACTATTTACAATAACCCCACAAAAGATGAAATACTTAGGAACGAAGTAAGATAAAGAAACTAAAAACTTATCCAGAGAAAACTATACATCCATTACTACAAGAAACTAAAAAGAACCTAGATAAATAGAATAATATCTCATGCTTATGGATAGGAAGACAAATGACAATATTACCTAAATCAATCTACAGGTACAATACAATATCAATTCAAATCCCAAATTGATTTTGGGATTTCTTAAAATTGGAAAAGCTGGGCTCAGCCCCGATGGCGTAGTGGTTGTGTGCGGGACTGCAGTCCACTGGGTTAGTGGTTCAAATCCAGCAGAAGCTCTCCAGGAGCAAGGCTGGGCCCCCTATTCACACCAGAGGGCAGTGATGCCCCCCCCCAGAAAGGAAAAACTCCCCCATACAAGGGAGTCACAGGGAGGAGATGGGTCAGTCAAGGTGCAGTGAGGTAGTGATGAAGCATACAACTTTCCTAGAGTTCCTGAAGGCTTCCTCCCCGCAACTATCATGGTTCCATCTCTACCTTACAAATCCAGCTAGACTGGAGGAGGTACACTGGCAGAGATAGAACTGGAACTACAGGGAACCAAGGGCAGATGAACCCTCAGGGCCAGTGGTGAGTGGAGTTACTAGATGGGTGGAGGGAAGGTGGGGTGGAGAGAGGGAGCCAACTGCGGGGATCTTCCGATGGCCCCCTTTCTGGAGGCTGGAAATCAGGAGGAGTGGGCAAGGGAAGAGTGTTGGGCAGTGTATGACAAAACAATAATAATTTATAAAGTAATGAGGACTGGGGGAGGGGGGCATGACAAGGACAGAGGGGGAAGGATGAGAAACTGATATCAAGGGCCCAAGTGGAAAAGTGGATATTTGGAGAATATTAATGAAAGCAGGCATTGTGAAGGTGCTTGGCACAGTATATGTAACTATGTATTGTCAAAAGCGATGTACGAACCCCCAATAAAATGATTTTAAAAAATGAAAAAACTAATTACCAATTTCACATGGGCAGGCAAAAGACCCAGAATAAGTAAAGGACATCTTAACAAGAAGATCCAGATAGTAGGCCTAGAATTACATGGCCTAAAAACCTAATATATGACTACAATACTCAAAACAGTCTGGGACTGGTGCAACGAGAGATACATAAACCAATGAATCAGAACAGAAAATCCAGACAAATGCAGCAGCCTACTGGCATCTAATCTTTGATGAAGGACCTCCTAAAATACCCAATGGGAAAAAGCTTCTTCAACAAATGCTTTTGGACAAACTGGATGTCCATGTGAAGAAGAATGAAACAAGACCTATACTTTTCCCCATGCACAAAAATGAATTCAAGATGTACTAAAGACCTAAATGTAAACTCCAAAGCTCTCAAGATCATCAATGAAAAGGCTGAAACAAATCTGGACCCTATTACAGGGCAAACATAGACTACCAAGTATAATGGAGGAGACACATTCACCAGAAGACAAGATAGATGTTAAGAGACATGTCGAAATTACATCACTTACACACACCAAAGGACGTTATCAGAAGAGAGAAACAAGAGCCCACAGGTTGGGAATTTTTTTTTTTTTTTACCAACAATACATTGGACAAAGGGCTAATTGCCAAAATACACAGAATTCTATAGCAGCTAAAGAAAATAACAAGATACCCAATCAAAAAATGGGAGAGATATGAAAAGACAGTTCACCAAAAATGAAGTACAGGGCTGAGCCCCGGTGGCGTAAGTGGTTGAGTGCAGAACTGCAGCCCGCAGGCTTGGTGGTTCAAATCCAGCGGCGGCTGGGTAGCGCCCATGACCGCCAGAGGCAGTGATGCCCACAAAAAAAAAAAAAAAATGAAGTACAAATGTCTAATTAACACATGAAAAAATGTTCACAATCACTAACCATAGGAGAGATGCAAACTAAAATGACAATGAGATACCACTTTACACCTGTAATGCTAGTCCAAACCAAAAAATCAGAAAACGAAAAATTCTGGAGAAGTGGAGAGATTGGAACTTATATTCACTCTTGGTGGACTTGTAAATACATACAACCATTGTGGAAAATAATATGGTAATACTTAAAGCAGCTGGGAATTGAAACCCTATATGATCCAACAATTTAGCACTACTAGGCATATACCCTGAGGAAATAAGAGAAACAAGACAAGTGGAGCTATGCTCTTCCATGTTCATGGCAGCCCAGTGCACAATAGAAAGAAACTGGAAGCAGTCCAAATGTCAACAGTGCAAGAATGGATGAACAATCTATGGTACATACAAATCATGGAATTCTGTGTCCTCAAAAAACAGTGATGAAAGCCTGAAACACTGCATGACTGTTAGTCTGGGTAGACTAGAAAAACAAATTCATAGACACTCATATGTATGTAAGAGTTTTATGCAAAGGGTAATTGTACATTAAGAAAGCATCCCAGGTGGCATAGTGGTTGTGCACGGGACTGCGGCCCACTGGAGTGGAGGTTCAAATCCAGCAACAATGCGGGGCCTCCTACTCCCACCACCAGAGGGCAGTGATGCCCAAAAAAACAAAACAAAACAAAACAAAGAAAGCATCCCAACGATTCAAATCCAACAGTAGCAAGGCTGGGTAGCTCCCACGACCACCAGAGGGCAGTGATGCCCCCCCAAAAAAAAACTAAAAAAAAAAGCATCCCAACCCAGTTCTGTCCAAGGCCATAAATCTGACATTAGCCCATCTGTATGAAACTAATCTATAGCGTCCTCTTCAGACTCATGATACACATGAAATGACACCAAATGCAGGACATCACAGGCCACTGGGTAGAAAGTCTTTGGATCAAGGAGCATTGTAAGCATCTCAGCACTGGCAGGGGTTTTCACATGGCTTCTCTAGTTCCCAGGACACAACTATCAGCATAGTGCCATTTGTCATGTCAGTAGAGTATCGCTCAGGGAATCAGCAGGAAATGCAAGAATTCCCAGAATTCTCATTGGCTACACAGAGGTCTCATTGGCTATGATCTGATTGACAGACTGCACCCCTTCACTCTTAGTCCTCCTTAGATTGACACCAGATTAAGTAACTACCACAATGACATAGAAGGGCCTCGGAGACGGTATGCTGAGTGAAGTAAGTCAATCACAAACGGACAAGTATTGTATGAACCTACTACAATAAGGAGCCAAAAAAAAAATCAAGCCAAGAGTAGGATAGAAAAGCATTTACATTTAGGAGACACTGACAGTTCTGTTGGTGAATATAGTGGGTGATTGGGGGAGAAGTACCCTCACATCAGGAAGGAATGCTAAACAATGAGTACAGTAACATAGGTGGACAATGGGCTGGATTTTATGTTTCTAGGTAGACACTACAAATATGTTTTTATCCAACCCTCATTGAAACAAGCCATGGACTAACATAATAACCTGAACACCGACCTTGAGGGCAGCATAGCATAACTCAAAGCCTATACCAGAAGGATTTAACAGAGACCTGTAAGACAAATTGACCCAGGCTTCAAAAGTGCCTGTATTCTTGGACTGAAATCTAGGGTACTCAGCAGACAAAGCAGAGTGGCTGGCCCGGACCTGTGGAAGTTGTGGTCATTAGACCTTGTGGGGGAACATCCAGATTAGTGGGCATCCAATGGCAAAAGCCCAGAATCACCATAAATCCAAGACCTCAATATCCCCCTCGCAGCACTATGACAGGTTTTTTGTTTTTTGGGGGGGCAT
>PVJH01046186.1:0-11981 GCA_004026705.1 Nesogale talazaci | reverse complement strand
ATATTACATGTGCTTGTCTAGATGTGACTGAGCAACTTTTAGACCCACAGGAAAACCTGAAAGAGAACCTTTAGCTCATCCAGGTTTATTTACCTTTGTGAATATCTATTTAAAACCTAACCCTGCTGCTGCTTACTGCTAAGCTGAACAACTTCTTCTGAAATCCTAGGAAGCCAGGCTGTCGCCGAGGACGCTTCAGCCCAACAAACTGAATTAATTGCCCTCACTGGAGCACAAAGAATAGCGGGCTGAACATTTCTATGTATTGTTTTGGAATTGTACATGATATCTGCAGAAATGAGGAATCTTCACTCTTCAGAAAATTCCATTAAAAATGGAGCGTTAGTAGCAGAACTCCTAAAAGTGCTGCAACTCCTTCAGAATCTGCTGCCATAAAAATCCAAGCTCACCAATCAAAAGGAGGGCCCCAAATGAAAGAGGTTATGCCATAATAGGCTCCCAAACCTTTTTGAACTTCTGCTCCTTTTTCAGAAAAAATACTCACACCCCGTAGCAATTACAAACTTTTGTCCATAGTCCATAATGCAGGAAAAGTGCAGCTATCTGCTTTTGCAGGCAGGCTGCATTGTTACAGCACTCTTTCACGTGGCAATCTTGCCCACTTTGGGGAACAATAAATTATAGGAAATAGTCTTGCTGACTTGGCAAGGAAACACACATAAATAAAAGTAACCACTAACTTTTCCAATTGATAATATCAACCTTCATGAATTAACCTTAAAAATATTCAACACTCACTCTGTCACCAAGTCAATTCCAAGTCAGAACAGCCCCATAGACCAGAGTAGAAGCATTCCTGAGGACTTACAAGATCTTTTCTTTTTACAAGAGTAGAAAATCTCCTCTTTCTTCTTCAGAGTGGTTGGTGATTTCAAACTGCTGACCTTACTTTTAGCAGCTGAAGATGTAACCCACTCCGCCAACACAAATAGACAAAATATGGAGGCTAAATTGTGGACTGGGCCTAATAAGAAACCCATCTCACCCAATTTACTGCAAGCTCCAACAATGTGAGCATTCCATAAATATTCCCACGTGAGATAAGGTAAAATAATTGAGACCTTCACATCAGGGTCTCAAGTAAAAATCAGGCTGACACACATTGTCCTATTTTCCAAGCTACAATTGCAGAAAGCACCTTGCAGCCCTACCTAAATCTTATCCTTCGCCTTCCATCAGTACCCTTGAATGGCAGCTAGATTTCATTTAGCTTCCACTTTCAAATGTTTAAATATATATATTGGTGTTGTTAGGTGCTGTCAAGTTGGCTCTGACCCATAACAACCTTATGCACAACAGATGAAAACACCACACAGTCTTGCTCAGTCTCAGAATTGTTCCCAGGCCCAAGTCCAGGGATTGAGGCCCTATGCTAATCCATCTCCCGAAGGACCTTCCTCTTTATTGTCGCCCTTCCGCTTTACTGAACATAAAGTTTCTTCCCCAGAAAATGTCTCCTGAAAGTATATTCAACGTATGTAACGTAAAATCCTGCTATCCTTCCTTTAAGGAACACTTCATCCTTACAAGACAGATATGTTTGTCCTTTTAGCAGTTTGTGGTACTTTCAATATTCTTCTCCAGCACCACAATTCATATGCTTCTATTTTCTATAGTCCTCTTTATTTTACATACATACAATTGTGGTAGTTGCATAATCTGTTGTCAATTTGAGACTTGAAGAGTGAAGGGGTGGAGTTTAGCTTGTCAATCAGGTTGCAGCTTGATGACCTCATTTGGAGGCACTAAGGAAATATATAGCTTGCTGCAAGTAAAACACATGCTTGTGTCCTGTGAGGCAGTCCTGCGGACCAGACCCATGAAGCGATGCTAGAAACCCAGAACTGAAGGAGCCACGTGCTGACATGTTTACACTGCCACCGGATCCAGAAGACTTTCTACCTACTGGCCTGTGACCTTCTTTCCTGTTTTTGGCATCATTGCATGTGCTGCATGTGTCTGGAGAATTTACAGACCAGTAATGGACATATGGACTAACATCAGATTTATGGATTTAACCCGGACTGGGCTGGGATGTTTTCTTAATGTAAAATTCCTTAATATAAAGTTCTCTCTTATATGCACATGAGTGTCTATGAATTTGCTTCTCTAGCCAACCCAGACTAACACAATGATGCAATGGAGAATGCCAGGGTCTGGCTCAGGTGGACCTCCGTCCTCAAAGTAACACTTTTGTTCTTCCATGCTCTAAAAAAGCTTGTGCAATTATCTAATGCATTGCATCGTTTGCTCTCTTTACCACTGTTTCCATGAGCATTGACTGTGGATCCAAGGAAGAGACACTCTTTCACAACTTCAACTTTTTCTCCAGTGAGCCTGCTGTTACCTATTGGTCCAGTTGTGATGATTTTGATCTTCATACATTGAGTTGTAATGCACAGTGAAGACTACAATTTTCATGATTAAGTGCTTTAATTCCTCCTCATTTTCAGCAAGCAAGGTTATGTCATTTGTTTACTGTAGATGACGAATAAACATTCTTCCAATCCTGATGCCACATCCAACTTCTCTGACAATTTCCTCAGGATATAGATTGAACAAGTACAGCGAGAGGATGCAACCCGAGGCAGGCCTTTCTTCATTGTACACCATACAGCAGACCCTGGTTCTGTTTGCACAATTGCCTCTTGACCCATGTACAAGTTCAAAATGAGCACAATGAAGTGTTCTGTATTTCCCAATCTTCTCAAGGTTATCCAGTTTATTAAGGTCCACACAGTCAATGCCTTTGCATAATCAATGAAACACTAGTAAGTCTCTTTCTGTTATTCTCTTCTTTTAGCCAAGGTCCATCTGACATCCACAATGGTATCCCTTGTTCCAAGCCCTCTTCTCAATCTGGCCTGAACTTCCCATAAATTCCTGAAATCCCTGTCAATGTGCTGTTGCAACCGTAGTTGGATGAGTTTAAGTAAAATTTTACTTGCGTCTGACACATTAGCAATGATTTTTAGATTTTCAGCGTGGGTAGAAGTCTTGCTTTGCTATCATGTCACTGCAAACTTTCTAGAAATTAAACTTTTTGGAAGCATCTTGTCTACCTAGAAATGTGTCAAGGTTTTCACATTTATCAAGTGATTTAATATTTAGTCCTATAATCTTTACTATATTGTCTAGTAAGGAGAACAAGTGGTAATTTTTAAATCATTTTATTGGGGGCTCATACATCGTTTTTCACAATATATAAATAAGCATACTCGTCAAGCACCCTCACATGTCCACTTCTATTATTGTTCTCCAGTCGTCCACCTTTTTCCCTTTAGCCCCTAGTATCGGCTTTTCCATTCCTTCCCCTCTTCCCCTGTTCTCTCCTCCCCACCAACCCTCAATACTTTATACATTGTTATTTTTCTGTCATATCTTACACTGCCCAACCTCTCCCTCAACCCACTCCTTTGATGCCCGTCCTTCAAATAGGAACTTGTGTGTATATCCTTGCTGTTGGTTCCGTCTCTCTAACCCCTTCTCTCCACCATTCCAGTATCTCCAATCTAACCATTGGTCCGAAGGGGCCCATCCATCCTGGTTTTCCCATATCTCCAGCTCCCCTCTATGCCAGTGTGACTTCTCCAGTCCATCTGGATTTGCAAGGCAGAGTTGGGCCCATGATGGTTGGGGGACAGGGAGGAAGGCTTCAGGAACTAGAGGAAACTTGTATGCATCATCACTGCCCGACTGCCCCTTGACTGGTCTGTCTCCTCCCTGTGACTCCCCTGTAAAGGGGTGACCAATTACCCACCAGTGGGCCTTAGGTCCCCACCCTGCTCTCCTCCTCCTATGTAATGATGTGATTCTTGTTCTTTGGTGCTCAATATCTGCTCCCTTCGGCCCCTCTTGATCATGCATGCTGGTGTACTTTCTCCATGTGGACTTTGTTGTTTCTGCGCTGAATGGTAACTCGATTATCTTCAAATCTTTGAGATTCCAGGCATTCAATCATTTGTTAGCTGGGCACCATCGTTTCTTCTACTCTGTTTGCCTCTGTATCCATTTGTCTCCAGCGATATCGGGAATCAATTGGTCCATTGATTTTGATTTTTGTTCTTTGATACCTGATTGTTTCAGCACCTCATGATCGCACAGGTAAGTGATCTTCTTTTATGATGGGTTTTGTTGCTTCTGAGCTAGATGGCTGCTTGTTTATGCTCAGGCCTTTAAGACCCCGGATGCTCTAGCTTTTGATAGCTGGGCCCATCTGCTTTCTTCACCACCCTTGCTCATGCTCCTACATGTCCTCAATTGGTACATTGGGGATGTGTGCACACAGTGATATATGTTTGTTTTGTTTTGTTTTTTTTCCGCCCCATTTGATGTCTATTGCCTAGACCTTTTACCACTTTCACCACCATCTGACCACGCTGGCTGTTGTGCTTCTTCTGTGTGGCTGTGGACTCTTCTCAGGTAAATGGCCTAATGTTTATCTTCAGGCTTTCAAGACACTTGATATATCCTTTGATGGCTGGGCACCTTCAGCTTTCTTCACCACATTTGTTTGTGCACCCATACAAGTGGGATACTTTAAAAAGTCAAATAACAAAACGTGAAAATTTATAATTATCCTGGACCAAATTTCTTCTAATGGTTTAAATCTGAGGTCTACACTGGTTGCACAAACTTACCCCTATGACAATTACTGGGAGACACATAGTTTTCCTATGTTGTTTACATAACCCCTAACATTGATAAACCTATATTACTGAATTATTGCCAGTCTTCAATTCCAGTATTCTTAAGAATATGTTTCATAGATTAAAGAAGCATTTGAAAAATAAAAACTCAACCCTTGAAGTCTACCTACACATACTGGAAAAAATTACAAATGAAAGATACCAATAGGACATGATTGGAAGGGATTATACTTAATCCCAGCCAACCCATGTATAGACAATGTAGAGAAAATAAAACCACAAATCTATTTGTCAAAGTGAAAAACGCTGACTTTCAGATAAATGTGAGCTACATTAAACAACCTCATGGCAAAAAGCAGATTCAAAAGCAGATCACTGACCCAAGGGACAATCTTTATTACTATCCCCCTTTCTTTTGCTATATATTTTTATTTTTAAAATAACATCTCAGTACAGTAATTTCCATGAAGACCACATACAGGGAGACCCAGGAGGGAGATCGCCTCTCCCTGAGCTGGTCAAAGGGACAGAAGTAATCTACTTCCAATTCAGTCCTTCTGAGGGCAAAACATTTCCCATCCCTTTCCTATGATCAGAAGGTATTCCACAGAGACAAACTCTGCATGGAGATTTTGCAAATGGATTTGGAGCTTTCATTGTCATCTAAGCACCATGCTGGTGCTTAGAATGTAAGCTCTAAAACAATTTCCTCTTCTGATGATGGATTTTATTATTAACAACCCTTGGATTCCACAAGTTGGTAGGCCCCCTTCATGTGGACTTAGTTGCCAGCTCACTTTGGATTCCTGCTTACTTCAAGACAAGAGTTTAAGACCTCAGATCCTATTCTTTCTGATAGGTGGACCCCATAAGATATAACCTTTATATTCCTTGTTTCTATTATTATTATAAAACTGTTTGGCTTTAGCTCATACATTTTGTTCATGAACTGCTGAAGTTAAAAAGCATTTGGCCCTTTACATAAAAAAATGCTGTTTTCATAGGCTTTCACAGATGAGTGTGCTATTTAATCATTTTGTCTTTCTTGGGATGTGTCATCTTTATCTCTCAGCCATTCAGCCATGATTGAGAAATGTTCCCCACTTGGGGTACTGTCCATTAAGACATGCCCCACAAAATGTACTCACCCTAAGGATGAGGTCTATGCTCAACAAAGAGAAGAAAATATCATTAAAAAAAGTTCTCAAGAAAACAAAGTCCATGCAGGAGAAAGAATGTTCTGTTGTGTGTGGCCAGAACTCCTGGTGGAGGGATGCTTAATCACAAAGGATATGTGTGAATTTTGTAAACTTGAGGCACTTGTGTCAAGCCTAAGACCATAAGAGCCAACAGGAGTTCCTAAGAAGCAGAAGAACAGATTTTCAACAGTGCAACCATTTATTCACAGGAAGAATGTTTCAAGATGTAAACAACTTGTTCCCAGAAAGAAAGGGGGGAAAGTACTCATAATGGAACTTTGCTTTGCGTATATAGATCACTTTCTCCACTTTACTGTATAGTGTTTATATTTCAGTGTTGTCCAGCTTGAATAATAAACCCCTAACAGAATATGAGATCGTCTCTGCTCTTGTCACAGAGCCCATTCAAGG
The DNA here is from genome assembly GCA_004026705.1 of Nesogale talazaci. Classification (NCBI taxonomy): domain Eukaryota; kingdom Metazoa; phylum Chordata; class Mammalia; order Afrosoricida; family Tenrecidae; genus Nesogale; species Nesogale talazaci. Next base: position 5,701 of record PVJH01046186.1, on the reverse strand, counting down.
GGAGAGGGTCGAAGCCAAATGTTTCTCTCTCCTCCTGGCCAGTCTCCAGGATGTTTTCATTTTCCTGATTATTATCAGAAGAATCAGGACATTCAATCTCATTTCTGAAATCCACCATTGATTGATAGGTTTGGATAGAGAACTGACATCTTACTGGCAGAAACTACATTTTCACCCTTAACCTTCTCTGAAAGCCAGGCACAGCCCTTTCTGAATGCAACACTGAAGCACTTCCAAAGTAATTTGCTTAGCAAACATAGGCTGCTTTCATACACTGGGCTCATTTCACCTTTCCCACCTTCAAATATTAAAACTCAACCCCCTGAAAATAGTTCGGGGAGTCTAATCAGGATGCTTGCTGTATGTTCTGATAGGCTGTTTCTCTATTTACCTTTTTTTCAGATGACATCGACTAAGAGTAATTAGTTTCCAATGATACTGCCATTTCTTATTCCTCTTTTTAAATGAGAAAAGTGTGTTCCAAAAATGAATCCAAGAGAACAATCCTATCATTTTTTTAACTAGAGAGTAAAGTTCTTTAATGAAAGTATTTAAATCTTCATTGAAAATGGAATGCTTTTAAACATCACAGCATGACATTAAAAAGAGGATATAGGATTTTTATGCTCATTAAGAGAAAGCTAATGGCTTTGTTTTATCTCTATAAGTGAAAAGGCTTCAAATTTGAGCCAGTCACATCAGACATAAGAATCACAGGGTCAGCATGCAGCCCCTAGAAGCCAAAGTTCAAGATGTCAGATTTTGTTCAAGGGAAGACTGTGTCAAGATGTAAATAATTCATTCCCTGAAAAACGTGATCATGGCTACAATCCTGCATAATTGCATCAACACAACTGGTGTCACCCAGAGGTAAACTCACTCCTTCCCAGGCAAGAGCCTGTCTTTCCATTTCAGACTGTAAACCAAAGCTTACCTTATTTATACTCAGTCACTGACTCCCTGTTTATAAATCCCCCTCTTCATTTGAATGACGGAATGCTTTGTATTTTTACTTCAAGTTGCCCAACTCTAGCTACATCATTGTCCAAGCAAACCCCTTTTCTCTCTTTTCTTGCAGAGTAAGACATTTTCTCCTTTGACATCTCCGTGAGTTCAGAAAAAAGACAACGAGGAGAAAGGTTTTATATGTACATTGGAATGAGTATGAAATGCAGAAGATCTGCACCAGGGAGAAGGTAAAAGAACATTTAGATGATTTTTAAAGGAGCGCAAAACCAAACTTGCACAGAAAAATTGGACAAGAGAATGGAAAGCGTTAAGAAGTTTTTAGCTTACGATAAATAATGCTGATGACATTAATGAAAATAGGGTCAGGTGGAAATCAACTAAAGGATACAAGGTGGAAAACCGAAACAATCAAGAGGAATACTAAATAGACAGAAATCAACAAAAGTTACATATTGTGAGTCATGAGACAGAGGTCAATGTCAAACATGATGTTTCGCTTTCCAGCTTAAGGCACTGGATGAATGGATTATTAGAAGACCAGAATTGGCACAGAAATTTCATTTTGGGGGATAATTTGTGGTTGGTAAAGAAGTTTACCTTTGACAGAGCACATTTGAAATCCCATTGAAACATACCAATAGATGTGTTGTGGGAAATGGTGTCTAGATTGTAGACAAGCAGTCAGAAGAAGACAGTGATTTTTTAATGGGGTGACTTTGCTCCTGGAGTGAAGAGTAGTATTGGAATCTAATGGGTACAGGCCAGGAATGCAACTCTACATTTTATACTACAGGCGCTTACAAGTGACACCAAAAAAAAATTTTTTTTAAAGGTTGATGGGCTATTTATGAAGTGGTCTTAGGTCCCTTAAGAGACAAATCATGTAGACAGGTAACACATGCTTGAATCAAGAAAGCAGTTACCTTTAGAAATCCAGATATATAAAGGACTATAACCTCTGTCAATCAGTTTTATTGGTTGTAACATCTCTGTCATAAACCAAAAATAAATATTCCAAAAAGCAACCAGGTAGTTAGCTTATAATTGTAAAGCTAGGCTTGGAAGGCGGTCCTAACAAGGAAATTTGTTGCAATAATTTAGATGACAGCCAAATTCATACTATAAAACTAGACAGATTGGACAGCTGCTGACTATGCAAGCCGAAATTTACTTCTTCTTGCCTTGAAAGTGGTCTTTCCACAACTGCAGCTTCTTGGAAGATGATGCTAGCTCTTTAGTTTCAGCATCTTCATAGGCTTCAATAGTTTTCTTAGAAGCAGCTTTGAAGATTTCCACTAGTTTGGAGCCCGGTTATCATAGAGACTGTGGTAGTTCCATAATCTGGTACAACTTGCGATGGGGTGGAGTCTAGCCTGTCAACCAGGTCACAGCTTGATGACCTCTTTTGGAGGTGAGAAGGAGATAAATAGCTCACTGGAGGACATCAGCATCTCCAAACACCTACACCCCAGATGCAACCCCCACTCCCAAGAATGGATGTAATCACTGTCCCATTCATTGATCTCAGCTGCTTTCCATTTCTAGGTCCTGTTGCATCAAGGCAGTTGCATCTGATTGATGAAGTCTATGCTGTGTGCCCAGGGGTGTGGTCAGGTATGGATTGAACTAATTGTTAGGTCAATGGTTCAAACCCACCAACTTCTCCAGAGGAGAAAGAAAGGGTGTTTGCTCCTGGACTGTTTTATCAAGCCTTGGAAATCTTATACAGTCTCGCTGTGAATTGGAGTTGACAGCATGTCAGCGAATGGGGTTTGTTCTAAATCCATGGAGACTGGAAAACTGAGGATCCGAATATCTTGCATTGAGAGCTCCTATGGAAGAAGACAGGCTCGTAGACATTCCTAAACAGAAGAAAGGTTAGCACAGATGCTGACTGCCAAAATAAGCAGCAAACATCTATTATACAAGGAATGGCAGAGAATCCCAGAAATTCTATGCTTGATGCCACTTGTTAGCCGTCATTGCCACCTTGGACTTCACCTGAATGCAATGGAAAGTCTTTAGCCACAAACATAAAAGTGGACTCTAATAATTTCATAATTGGAGAGTTATATTTTATCAGGTTTACTCTTGAATGACTCAGACACTGAATTATCCTGAAATAAGAGGTTGCTATCCTCCTTTAATAGAAATCATTGCCCTTGAATCAACAACCCGGGTAGACTTAGTGCTTTCTATGCAGCAAACCTGGATTTGATGCTGGTCAGTGTACCTCATGTGCAGCTATCAACCATCTGTCCATGGAGGCTTGCATGTTCCAGTGATGTTGCACCGGTTTAAGCAGAGATTCCAGACTACAGGGGACTAGGACTAACAGTCTGGACACGTACTTCTCAAAATTAGAGAATGAATCATAGCAGATGGATCAGTAGTCAATCAAGGGAATAGCACAGGATCGGGAAGTATCATTCCATTGCACACGGGATACCCATGAGTTGGGAGACAGATTTGACAACTGCTGACTATGCTACCCTGAAATTTACTTCTTCTTGCCTTGAAAGTGGCCTTTCCATATTTGCAGCTTCTTGGAAGATGATGCTAGCCCTTTAGTTTCAGCAATTTCATTGGCTTCAATACTTGTCTTAGAAACTGTACTCTACTAGTTTGGAGCCCAGTTGTCATAGAGGTTGTGGTAGTTCCATAATCTGGTACAACTTGGGAGTGTGGAGTCTAGTCTGTCAACCAGGTCACAGCTTGATGACCTCTCTTGGAGGTGAGAAGGAGATAAATAGCTCATAGGAAGCCAGACAGACTCACTCACTGTGAGAATTTCCTATTGACAAGCCACATGGAGACACACTGATGGAGCCAGAGACCTGGAGCCGGAAGAAGCACATGGGTACCCATGCCAGCGTTGAAATGCTTCCACCACCACTGGAACCACAAGACTCTTTATCCACTGTTCTGTGATCTTCCTGCAATGGGCATCATTTTGTGTGTTGCATGAGTCTAAAGAGGAATTTGTGTTCTAGTATCAATCTATGGGGTACTATTAGACTTATAGACTTAATCTGGATTGGGATAGGATGCTTTCTTGATGCCTAATTACTTATTGATAGAAAGTTCTCTCTTACACACAGGTGAGTTCCCTGGAGTTATTTCTCTAGTTGACCCATAGTAGCACAAAATTCGTGCATTGGGTGATGATCCCGCATGTTAGCAGTTTGAAAGCACCCATGCTTCAAGGGGGAAAGATGGATTTTCTACTCCCATAAACATTTACTCTCAGAAACTCACGGGGACTGTTCTATAGGGTTGGTTACTATGAGTTACTATTGATTCAATGACCGTGAGTATTCACCACTGGTGTTGATGGTCATGAAGATTTTCTGTCTGATAGCTTCTATTTGAAAGGAGATTTCCCCATGTCAGCCCAACTGCTTCTTTCCCAATATAGGAGCCCTGCTGGCAAAGTGGTTTACATGGTAGGTTATGAACCATGAAATCAGCTGTTTGAAAGCACCAACCATTCTGACGAAGAAAGATGAGACTTTGTCCTTCCAAGAGATTGACAGTCTTAGAAATCCACAGTGGCAATTCCATTCTGCTAGATAAGCCTACCAGGAGTCAGAATGACACTGAGCTTTTTTTAGGCCACTTACTTAAAACTAGTCTCCTGTCTTCCCCTGCCATCGTGCATGCCCTTTTACTTTCTCTTGGGGGAGGGGGAATTCTCATCACAGAGACATGCATCATTAACTTCTCCTAGACCATGTTTAGAAATGTACATTGTAGCGTCTGCTATGTAAGTCTCAACATCCACACAGAATGAGCTGATTGCCACTCAACCTTATTCTGTTTGCTATAATTTCCCCTTGTCTCACTGGAAAAAGGAGGGTAGGGTGGAAAGGAGAGATAGAGTGTAATTGTTAAGAGAACATGGGTTTATTGCAAAAAAAAAAAGTCCTTACCCCATTATCCATTATACTGGGCATGTCGTATAGAAGGTTAAGTTCAAGAAGTCAAAATACAGAACAAATAATACTGACTTTCATATATGCTCAAGTGTAAGCTGACCTGAATATCAGCCAAGGAACCTAATTTTACCACAAGAACTATATTTTAAAATGCGCTGAAAAACTTGGCTTATACACAGGTATATAAGGTATTTTGTAGTTAAAATAATTATTTGCTGCACAGTGCAGTGGGTTGTGCATAGGGCTGCTAACCGCAAGGGCAGCAGTTTGAAATCACCAGGTGCTCCATGGGAGAAAGACAAAGCTTTCTATTTTTGAAAAAGACTAGATTTATTGGTCTGATAGAGACTGGTGGATCCCCTAAGGCTATAACCCTTAAACACCCTTGAAGACTGGAACTCTATTCACCCTCCCTGCCAGCACAACTTTCAGCCACATAATAGATGGTCTATAAGGTGAATGAATAATAGCATCAGGGAGGTACGCAGTCCTCAGAGCAACCAAATGGAAGCACTTGCCCAGGGACAAAGCTAAAAACATGGGGAGGGATGGGAGTGAAGTACAAACTGAGCTAGCTGTTAAATATAGTTAGGAGCCGAAAAGAGTGCTGTCACATTGCAGGGATTTCAACCAAAGTCATAAAACAAAATATATATGAATTGTAGAATGGAAAACAAAGCTACTATCAGAGCTTTTACCCAAATCATAAGACAAAAGAAAAATTTATTCTTATAAAATATACAGTTCTGGGCTGAGCCCCGGTGGCGTAAATGGTTGAGTGCGGAACTGCAGCC
>PVJH01046185.1:0-11968 GCA_004026705.1 Nesogale talazaci | reverse complement strand
ATGGCTCAAAACTATTAATAACTAGTCATCTTGAATGAAGGTCATAGCTTGGGTCATAAGACAATTGACTTAAATGTTTTTTTTCCCAGTGCTGAGAATCTAGGAATATATAAATGAAAAAAAAACTTAAAAAACATTAGATGCCATGTCTAAAGACGATAATGATGGTATCTAGCATAACAAAACATTATCCAAATTGCATTTTAAGTTCTATTTAGCATCTCATAGTAATGCTTTGCATACATACTTGATAATTTCTAAGTTTGTGAAGCTTAAATAATTATGTAATTACTTTACAATAACCACAGAGCTCTACTCGGTGGGTGGCTACTTGAAACCATGTAAAGTTTTTCATTATATATTATATTATGTTTAGTATATAATTTATAGTTTGTATGATAAGAATAGCTATATCATGCAACTATTCTGTAATCGTGTAGCAATTACTCAAACACTGTGGTAACTTCCAGTGAAATAGATATCTGTTTTATAATTACAGAAAAGATAACAGACGATTTCCTAGTGACTGCATTTATAACTATGACTTCCACTCTGATTCAGTTTTTTGTGTTTTTGCGTGACCATTCTGAGGAACAAAGAAATGGCATTAAAGAGTTTCCTTCCACTTTAATAACAGATTATATTTATAAAATATACATTACAAGAACTGAAGGTTGGAAATAGATCGTGTGTAATGAGATCAAAGTATATTATTTGCCTCCATTTATCCTCTGGCAACAAGTAGACCTTGATCAACTACAACAGTTCAAGATCAAGGGATCATGCTGGAAAGTTGTATTTTATTGTAACATAAACCCAGTTGACAAACTATCCTGAAAGATGTGGTGTGAGAGATAGGTTTCCGTATGGTTTGTAAGGAACGTGAAAGACACAGGATGTGGAATTAGGCTGGATTTAAGTCTGATTTTACCACTTCGTAGCTAGGTGACCTTAGCAATTATTGGAATTTATTTCATTTTCTATAAATTTGGCTCAGTTCTATAAGGTTTGTGGCAAAACCAAATGATATGATGCATTTAGAAAAGCTACAATACTAAATATAAGGTTTTATTACAGAAGTGACCCATTAGACCAATTAACTTAGTTTGAAATAAACTATCCTTTCTTTCTAGACATTTTTAGACTTAAAAATGCAGGAAAAAAACTGTCTGCCATGAAGATACAACCCGATTACAAATAAACATCATCCTTGTTTCTAACTTACATTTTTTGGATGGGTGTGGACTTTTCCTGAAAGTTTTTATGTATTGATTTTCCCCTAAAGATGTAGCCTTCTTTAGCACTTCCTCTAAAGATGTGGTATTGAGCTTTACCTTGTTAGTGAGGACTTCCAACTTGTTTAGACTAAAGGATGCAATCAAGAAGTTAATTCTTCATTCAAGTATTGGACTATGGAATGTAATTCAGTTATCAAATCACTCTCTAGAAAATAAATATTTGAATCTTACCCGGGGAATACTAGTCTGATTCTTTTTTGGAGGGAGATGGTTAGAGTTAAGTATTAACTCTGATGCTTTTTTAGAAAACTTAAGCAACTCAATGATCTTAGATTGGTAGGCTCAGGTGTTTATTAGTTTTTAATCATAGCAGAAAGTAGCTCTACCATTTGTTATGTTTGTTTGGTTTAAAGTATAATGTGCATGTACTTTTGTCTTTGATTTAAAAGCTAAATGTACATTTACAAAGAAATATTAGAAAAAGGATGTACAAGAATATCTGTAGAGCACTGAGGAGTTAACATTGAGGCTAACCTCAACACTACCAGTTCAAACTCACTAATCAGTCACTCTACAAGAGATAGAGGAAACTGCTGTGACTGTGAAGATTGACAGTCACAGACATGCATTGGGCAGTGATACTCTGTCCTATAGGGTGACTATAAGCCAGAATGGATTTGATGGCCATTAGTTTAGAATTTGTAGAATATTAAGCTATTTTGTATAAATGCTTGTATTGGAACCATGTGCATATATATAATAAAAACTCATGGTCATCAAGCCAATTTTGACCCAAAGCATCACTATTGGACAGGTTAAAACTGTGTTTTTTTGGTTTCTGAGATGATAAGTCTTTACTAGAACAGAAAGACTCATATTCTGTGGAGCAGCTGTTAGATTTGAATTACTGCCTCTTAGGTTAACAGCTCGGCCCACAATGCACTAAGTCACCAATGATACACACACACACGCACACATATAATAGCCATGGTCTTTGTAAATAATTTATAAGTGAGTAACAAGGACATGAATTAAAGAATAGCATTAACTCTTTTTCAAGTTGAGTTATTCATCATAACAGGGTTGAATATTGACTAGTTCTTATCTCAGATGGGACCAGACATTCTAGTAACTTTGGATATAGCTGGATCAGCAATATCTTTTTCTTTGTACTAAGAATCAAAGAGGGTATGCACTCTTAGGTGATAGTCCCAGGTTCCTGAAGATTCAGTCAAGGGATTTGCTCTTCTTTTTGTCCTTTTAAATACTACATTTTGTTGTCTACATTTCCTCCTTGGGTACCTGCTGTATAAAGGTGTAAACACAGTGGACATTACTTACAAAGTAATTCTTTCTTTTATTCCTAAAAGGTTCATTGATATATAAATACAATACACTGTTTTAAAGTATATCACTTGGTGGGTTTTAATTTATGTATACAGCCATAAAACCATCACCACAATCAGGAATATATCTTTATATTCCAAAGCTTTCCATCTTTTCTTTATTTCAAACTTTATATTCCCTTTATGTAAATTAAATTTCTTTACTATTTTATCTCCCTGAATTTTTTTGGGGGGGTATTAGTTAAATCTTCCTTCTTGTGTTTATTCTGTGGCTATTTTAGGGTTTACATTATGTTCCTTAACTTATTACAGTCTACAGTCAGATCACTTTATAGTATAAGAACTGTATATAGAACCCTTTCATTCACCCCATCTTGGCTTCTGTGCTATTTTTGACATAAATTTTGATAGTTTCTAAAGGGATTTAAATAATTGTATGTGGAAAATCATACACTTGCCCGACATAATTACCATTTAGCATGCTCTTCATTCTTTTGTATAGATACTTATTACCATCTGGAATAATTTTTCTTCAGCCTGAATATATCCTTTACCATTTCTTCTCCTGAAAGTATTTCATTTCTATATGTCTGAAAAAGTCCTTAGTTATCTCCTTCCTTGAAAAACCGTTTCTCTGGGATTGTTTTTATATAGATTGGCATCCCTCCCACCTCCCACCCAACTCCCATCTCAGTAATCTGAAGATTCAACTCCACTACTTTTTAACTTGCGGTTTCAGACAAGAAATCTGTTGCCACTGCTAGCTTTGTTATCTATAGTCACACGATTTTCCCCTCTCTGGTTACTTTTTAGGATATTTATCTTTAGTTCCAATACTGACTAATTGATGATGATGTTTATTTCTTTCTCTCTGTTTTTGGCATTAAATAATAAAATTTTATGATGTATCTTTCTCTTGTTTTTGTTTTTCACCTATTTTTTTCTTTTATTCTTTTAAATATAATTTTATTGGGGGCTCTTACAGATATTATAACAAACATTTCACACATCAATTGTATTGAGCATATTTATACATATGTTGTCACCATCATTTTCTAAACATTTGCTTTCTATTTCAGCCCTTGGTATCAGCTCCTCTTTTTTTCCTCCCCCACTACCCACCTTGTGATCCCTTGATAAATTATAAATTATTAATGCTTTAATATCTTACACTGACTACTCACATTTCTGTTGATCATCCCCCTGGGTGAACGGTGGTGATGATTATGTGTTGATCATTCAATCAGTTTCCCCTTCCTCCCCTTTCCCCCCTCCTCTTTTGGGAGCACTACTCCCATTTCTATTCCTGAGGGATTTATCTGACCTGAATTCTGTGTGTTGAGAGCTTTTATCTGTACTAATGTACATGCTCTGATCCAGCCAGAACTGAAAGTGATGATAGTGTGGGGTGAGGAAATCTCAAAGAACCAGAAGAATATTGTGGGTTTCATCGGTGATATACTGTGTCCTGTTTGACCCTACCTTCCTGTGACCCTTCTGTGAGGGGATGTCCTACAGTTTATGATGAGTTTTGGGCCTCTGCTCTGACCCAACTTGTTCTTAGCAATATGATTTGTTTGTTTTGGGTCTTCTGGTGCCTGTTACCTGATCCCATCCACACCTCATGATCTCACAGGCTGGTGTGCTTCTTTCATGAGGGTTTTATTGCTCCTCTGCTAAATGGTTGCTTGTTTAAATTCAAGCCTTCGAGACTTTAGAAGCTGTATCTTTTGATAGCCAAGCACCATCAGTTTTCTTCAACACATTTGCTTATGCACCCATTTTGTCTTCGTTGATAATATTAGCAATAAAAAATTGTCAGGAGGGTAAGCATCACAGCATGCCATGTTGTTAGAACAAAATGTCCTTGCGTTGAAGGGGAGTTTGAGCAGAGGTCCAAAGTCCATCCAGTTCCTCTTCAATGCATTACCATAAAAATATAGGTACATGGGTCAATGGCTCTATATTAATGAACTGGTATATTTACATAAGTACACACCTATGTTTATACCTCTATCCATAGCTTTGCTCCCTAGATCTTTCCTTTGTTTCATTTTACTTCCTCCTGACCCAGCATCACACTCGCCCTTCTGTTGCCCCCTGGTAGTTCCCCTCAGTCTGACTGCTGTTGCTCCATCAGCACCAGGATCTTTACATCTTCCTCATTGTTTCTTGTAATGCCCTAGATGCTTCCCTGACCATGGCACTGTTTGCTTACCACTCCTTTCCCCTGCTTACTCCTCCCCTGAGGTCCCTCTGGAACGCTCTCCTCCAACTTGCTTCCCATGCTTAACCCGGACTGGTAGAAAAAGCAACAACAACAGAGACAAACCAAAAAGAAAAGATTGAATAAAAAGATTAAAAAACAAAACGAAGCTAAAAAGCATCCATAATTCCACGTCTGTTTGCTGACTTTTATGACTCTATCTCCCTACCAGTCCCGGGGCATTTTGGGAATGCCGCTCCTAGCCTAAAGTCCATTTTCGGGGCTCCTCAGTGATTTTTAGCTTTGCTTTGCCCCAGTTGCTGATCTGTTATGCTCCTTCCTTGGTTCGCCCCACTGTGGGGGAAGTCAGACAGGGCACACTCCCCACTGTGTGACCCCAAGTATTGTCCTCTGTCATGGGATGCTCCAGTGAGGGGACATCCTGTCTCCATTTGTTGGCCCACCAGTTCTCTCTGTACCTTAGCAGCTCCAGACAGGGACGTCATTAGTGTGCTTACATGGGGTCTAGTCCTCGCTTTCTTTGTTTTCTTCTTGATTTGCTTCTGTATGGATGTGGCAGGCTGGCCCCTCTCCCCAACCTATAGATTTCCTGTTGTCCTCTGTAGCACACGCTTCTGAAGGACAAGGGCTCTGATTGGGCTGGCCCTCTACATCTATCTGTTTATGAGTTGCTCTGTGTGGCAATGTTGGTGAGCCGCTTGGGGGTCTGCACTGGCACTTCCATTTCTGTACAGACATAAACCATACCCCCACCCTGTTAATTTTCTGATCCATAACAGCAGGAGCATTGGGCAGGTGATTCTACCAGGATGCCATCTTTACTCCTCTTTGATTATTATGTTTATTCATGAAGTTTCCTCCATGCTTATTTTGCTGAGGATTCATTGCAATATCTGGATCTGCAGATTTATAGTTTCATTAAACATGCAAAAATTTTGGCCATTATTTCCTTAAATATTATTTTGAATTGCCCTTCTCTCTCTTCTTTTTAGGGGCTCTAATTGCACATCTATCAGATAACTCACCATTTCCCAACAGTTCAATGATGTTCCTTGTGTTAGTCCAGGTAGGCTAGAGGAACAAATTTCATAGACACGTATATAGATATAAGGAAAAGGTTTATATACAAGAGGAACAGGACATTGAACCCAGTCCGGTTCAAAGTCATAAGTCCGATATTAACCCATATGCCCGAAATCAATCTATAAAGTCTTCTTCCAACTCATGAAGTCACAGGTCAGTGGGTGCAGAATCCTGGCACTGGCAGAGGTCTCCATGTGGTTTCTCTCTTCCAGGGCTCAGGGTCCATCAACAGCAGAAGCAACTCATCGCTGGCAGAGTTCTCCATGTGGCTGCCCCAGCTTCAGAGGTCTGGCTCCATCAGGGCAAAGCCGTGTGGTCTCTCTGACAGCTCCTCCAGCTTCTCGGATGCTGCCAACTTGTCTAGTCCATGATTAATTGTCTCTCAGACTAACTTCCAACAACTGGGGAGATAGTTTCTCATCTTCATGAGGGAAATATCGTGAGATTTCCCAGATGTATCAGGAGAAAGCCATGCCCACACAGAGGCCTCATTGGCTACTCAATGGCTATCTCCAGATTAACAGGCTAGACTCCACCCCTACATCTCAATCATGAAATTAACATAAGCACACGACTGCCATACGCCTGCATAAAAAATTGTTTATTGCTATGTTTGTAAAGTTTTTACGCCTATGTCTTCAACTTTGCAAATGCTTTATTTCTCAGTGTTTTATCTGCTGGTAATCCCATATAGTGGATTTTTTATCTCACACATTATAAGTTTCATACCCAGAAATCTGTTTCTGATGAGTGTTTGATCCAATACTCTATGAAACTTGAGGTTTTTCCAGTGAGGCAGATGGGGACAGACACTATGGAAGTTCACAGCACTATTTCTTCTAATGACTTCAGATCGTTCTTCTCCTAATCTTGGATATTTTCTCATTCCCATGCACTTAGAAAATTTGAAGGCACACTTTGCATATCTCCAGAATTTCCTATCCATGGAGATCTTGAATTCCTAGTGTCTCTTATGTGGACTCCATTTTTCTTCTACGACTCCTTCTTTGACCCGTTAGGTTCTAAAAACTCTTTCTAGCCAGTACTCTGGAACAATTGTAATTCTCCTGGAGTTTGTTTCCCAACTCTTAAGACTCAGTTTCCCTCTTTGCTTGAAGTCAGTATTTTTAAAAGGCCAATGGGTCAACATATTTTGTCTTGGGATGGGAAGGTAAGTGCAAATTCTGTTATGCAATTTAATGCACAAGAAGAGGTAACTCAAGGTAACTCATTTCTGAGTAAGTTCTTTAGTGTAAAAGTCAGAGCATCCATGGCTGGAAACAGAAGCATCCTCAGATTTTGAGCTTGTAGGATATTTTACAAGTATTTTTATCCACTAGAGAAGCAAGTTTTATTAGTGAATGGTCATTATCACTGTTATCGATTGGTCTCTGACTATTCTTTGTAAGCAATATAAGACTTGCAAGTGTATTTTCTTGTCACAGAAATGATAGATACACAATAGTGCAAAAATAAATACCAAACTAAAAACTAGTGCCTATCATCCCAAAGCTGAATTTACTACTACTTTATTGAGTGCAAATATCATTTTGCAAAGTGCAAATTATTAACTTCAAACTCAAATGTGAAGATGATAAAATTTGATTGTTCTCTCCTGAACCCACATTTGGGGGAGGGATGCATCACTGCCTTCTGCTGGTCGTGGGAGCTACCCAACCTTGCTCCCAGAGAGCTGCTACTGGATTTGAACCGCCAAGCCAATGGGCTGCAGTCACGCACTCAACCACTATGCCATCGGGGCTCAGTCCTGAACCTACATTTTCTTAAGTGGCCAAACCGAATTTCAATCAATATAACGTTTCATTTGATTTCTCCCCAAGGTGCAAGAAATCAACTTAGTGCAGTCATCTATCCATACAGGCAGTCTCTAGAGTATCTTTCACCCCTCCAGGTCTTCTACTATTGGCCCACCTAAGCTAAAGTAGGTCCAGCAGCTCTCTCTATCTTCTGCGTGGTTCCAGGATGATGTGGAACATTCTACTGCTACCATTTCACATTGCACCATGGATACTTCCTTGAACATTCAGGGTGTTGACTCTTCCTTCTGATAATTCTGAGTGTCCATTTCTAGACTTATTTGAGGATGAAACTCAAGATTTTTTATTCTTAGATTCCAAGAACTTTTTTGGAAATTTTTACCACCTCCTTAGGTCTTGGTATAAATACATGGCTTCTAAACAACTAATATATATATATATATTTATATATATATGAATATATATATTCATACTAATTCTGCTTTATTGTTCTTCTCTCCCACAACAGCACACTGAATTTATCTCAGTTGTGATGTGTGTGTGTATAAACTTCACGCTTTATGTCTTTACCCAAATATTTATCTACATAGTGACTGCTTTCAGTTTCTCTAAAAGGCTAAGTGGTTGAAAGTTATAATCCAGGAAAATGATTCTTGGTCTGTCTCACTTGTTCTCATAGGCAGGCAGCACAGAAGAGTGGGGAAACAACAAAGGGTAAAATGGAACACTGCAAAAAAAGAATATGCATGACATATTATGAAATCATAATAGGCTGATTTTCTGTCTGTCCTTTATCCAAGACCATCTTAACTCTGCCACTTGTTTTGTGATTTTACAAAAGTTACTTCTCTGTAATTCAGCTTCTGCATCTGAGAAATGGATATAGTAATACTGGGTTGTTAAAAACATGAAATGAGACAGTTTAGGTAAAAGGCCTAAGACCATGCCGACAGTTAGGTAGATCTCACTAACTGGTCACTATTCGTGTGTTATTATTCACCAAACAATTAGCTGGCTGAAATGGAAGAAGGAAGCAGAGTCTGTCTGCCTATGGTGAAGCTCATCATTTGAGGTCTGGAAGAGATATTAGTCACCTCTGACAGGGCCATTCTGGTAATCCACCAATGATACCGTCAGAGACAGGAGCGAGCAGCTGAATTCCTATCATCTCGGACTATCGAGTGGTCTCCAAGTGTTTGGCACTATTTAGCCATGTGACCTTGAACATATAGTGACTCTCTGGTTCTCAACTCTCCGTTTTGTAAACTACAGGAGTTGGACTTAGTGTGGCAGTTTTTCAGTTGCATTCCCCATTTACCTGCTCAGGACAGAGAAAGCTTCCCCATCACCTCTGGGCTGGTAATTGAGAGTTCACCTGGTTGAAAAGTTTCTAAATAATTCATAAACACATGAAGTTTGAGAATGGCTGGCCTGAAGGGCTTCGAAAGATTCTTCCAGATCTAACATACTCCAGATCTACTTCATCAGAGTACCTCCTCTTATAGCTCTACCCATGCTTAACCCAATATTTTTGTCCCCTTACCCAAAAGACAAATGATGGGTATCTTTATTCCTCTACTGTTGCTATCTATATATCTATCTATCTATCTATCTATCTATCTATCTATCTATCTATCATCTGTCTATCTATCCACCTAGCTATATTGAATATATCTAACCATCCTAAAGTTTATTTAACACAAATACTTCATATAAGCATATTTCCCATTGGAAGGAATCAGTCTTGTACCTCTAAATTTTGAGGTTTGACAGAATATTTTTTTCTCTAAGAACCCTTGGGGGCTGGACAATCATAGAGATGGTGTCATGTATTATGCAATACTCTACTGGGATCATTCGAATGTGCTTAGTAACGCATCCTTTTGGACTGGCCCATAAGTATGTCTACCTTTCCCATGGCCCCCTGTGAAGCACCAAGAGACTCTGAAGTTTTAGACATTCCGGAGTTTAAGGAGTCACCTGACAATTAAAGCTTTCAGTTCCATCAGTTGTAACTTAGAAAGCTGAAAAGAGAGACTGATTTTTTCTGACACAAGTTTTCCCCTCCTGAGGCTAAAGGGCAAGCTAATTTCTCTCTTTGTTCAAATGTGGAGCCGGATTCCAAAGAGGAAGCCCTCCATGTCTGAGCACACCTGCACAATGGGAAATTGCCCTGGGACTATGCATTTCATTCCAAGTGTCAGGAACTTTGGCTGCAGTCTCCTCTGGAAAAACTGAGGCCAAGCTGGTATCATGTAGCAACCTTGGAAAGCAGATATCTGACTTGAGGTCATTGGTTTTGACCTTAACATCATTCCTTAGACTTTCCAGCAAAGGAAGCCATGCTACATTAAAGCAGGTCTCTATGGCTTATAGAAGTTTGTCTCAGGTTTGGCATGAACTGGTTTGTTTTTTGAGAGTATACTGATGAGGATTTTTTAGGATCTCTTCTTAATCACTGTGTTAGACAGGTTTCTCTAGAGAAACAAAACCAGAATACTTATGAATATGTATGTATAGATATCCATATAGCTATATCTGGATAGATATATGCAGCATGAAGGAATATAACAACTAATTAGTCCACACAGTTGTACAGAGGGCTCAGTTCAGCTCACTTCCATGGAAGCTAATATACTGGAAATCCTTTCATTCACAAGGGCTACTCAGTCCAAGACCAAGGAAACAGACAGGTGAGTCTTCCCTTGGGCAATGCAGGCAGTTTGGCCAGAGTAAGCAAACAGCAGGGGTGGGTTACCAACTGTCAGCCAGATGACAAAATCCAATAGACCCAAGTTCAAGCGATGTATATATCAGCAGCGTGGCAAAGCAGATCTCAAAGGAACCTGAACCTTTAGCCACAGCAGTCCATAGGTTGGGTGTCCCACAGGTAGTGGAGCTCGCACGTTGAGGCAGAGAACCCGTTAAGGCAGACACACACTGGTCCAATCACCAGAGAACAAGAGACAGACAGACAGGGCTTGTTGAGTCATTTATCTGTTTGCCCTCCAATCAAACTGTGACCATATTAACCCCATATGTTCCCATTGGCCAGGTTGCCACAATAAACCTACTTAGCAGAATCACATTTCAACCACAAAATGGTATACAGCAGCTTGCCAATTTGCTATACAATTGCTTATGAATAACTTGTGTTTTCCTGTGCAGTGAAACTAGATTTACTTTTTGTTTGTGAACTTAATTTGGGTCCTTTAATGTAGGATTTCTATCACTTACTTATCATATTTTGTACTGCTTTGGCTTGCATGCTGCTACGATGCTAGAGACTATCATACTGGTATTCAAAATACCAGCAGTGCCACCCTTGGTAGACAGGTTTCAATAAAGACAGACTAGGAAGAAAGGACTAGAACTCTGTTGAAAATTGACCCACAAAGATCTTATAAATTACAAAATCATATTGTCTGATATAGGGCTGCAACATGAGCTACTACATTCAAAGGCATTCAAATATATAGTGGTCACAACAATAGATTCACACAGACTGGATACCATGAGGATGGCTCAGCCTGAGCAAGAGTTAGTTCTGTCACACATGAGATTGCCATGTGTTGGAGGCAACTTAGTACTAACTGACAACAATGATCTAAGACTCATCGCTGTGCAGATTCCTCATGCCAACTATGGAATTTGCTATCTGGTTGCTGGCATGACAGAATATTGTATTTGTTTTAAGGATGAGCCTTGATATGTGTCGAAATGGTTGACTGGGCACCTAAATTCTTGTGTAGACCTTCACTGAAAAGATAGTGACACACTATGTAGAGAAAAATTCTATATCTGCCCCCAACAAAGAACCCCAAATGATATGAAAAAGACCCACAAATGATCACTGATTATTCTTCTTTAGCCTGCTGATAAAGCAGATGGTATACAATATTTTTTAAATCATTTTATTGGGGGCTCATACAATTCTTATCACAATCCATATAGCCATCCATTGTATGCAAAGCAGACTCTCTTGATTGACTTACAAATATTGAACTGCCCTTGCATCTCTTGATAAGCCTTGCTAGACTTTGCTGCAAAATCCAAGAAATACTTACACTAACTGTCCTCCCACTTACCTGTATGCACTAAACTGTATGGATTCCTCCAGAGACACGAAGAATTGAAAATGCATTCATCATCTTTAAACTTAAAGAATTATCCTTTTCATTTGGAAAAGAACAATAACTTTACTCTGACCTTTCCTTCTTTGTTGGCACTTAAAAAAGTATTAGCTAGTCAAGGGAGAGAGAACATTTTGAAGAGAGAACCAAAAAATATCTCAAA
>PVJH01046184.1:0-11972 GCA_004026705.1 Nesogale talazaci | reverse complement strand
AACGAATTTCGTTACAGTGTATCTTGAGTCAATTATTTGGAGACCCCTCCATTGCTAC
Organism: Nesogale talazaci; assembly: GCA_004026705.1. Lineage (NCBI taxonomy): Eukaryota > Metazoa > Chordata > Mammalia > Afrosoricida > Tenrecidae > Nesogale > Nesogale talazaci. The sequence goes on along the minus strand of PVJH01046184.1, from coordinate 11,914 downwards.
AGAGTCGATTCTGACTATCTCTCACTCCATAGGACAGAGTAGAACTACCACATAGGGTTTCTCAGGCTGTAATCTTTACAAAATAGGCTACTCAAGCAGATCTTTTCTGAATTGCTGACACTTCAGTCAGTAACTGGGCACTTAACCACTATGCCAATAGGGCTGTTTCCTTTAAGATATAAAAGAGATGAGACCCTCACGCAGAGGAGAGGGTAAGGTAGATGTCAAGGCACATGGAAGCCTTCAAGGAACCAAGAAGGCGAAGCTGAAGAGATAAGGACCTTCGGGACCTTTCCCTACAACTGGTGCCTGGAATTCAGACTTCTAGCCTCATAAACTGTGAGAAAATGAACTCACTGCTAAAACCATCCATTTGTGATATTTCTGCTATTACACTATTAGGTAATTAAGATATTATGTCAGAGAATAATTCTAAGGTCATGGGCCTGGCTGTAGTAAACAACCTAGTTTAGTAAAGAAAACAAAAAACTAGCTACTTTAAATGTATTGCTCTTTTATTTTGAGTATATAAAACTTTAAATGGAAAAAAAACCCTTTATATGGGGTTCTGAACTAGAAATAATGGTGCTGTAGGATTTAAAACTGAGATTTCTCTATTGAAAATAAAAGGAAAACTAAAAGATAAGAAGCTGAGTGGGTTTGGCTCAAGAGAAAAATTAAAGGATGACTTTAGGAAGATTTTAGGAATATTTCAATGATGACCACAGAGAGTAGTTACTGTATATTTTAAAAGAACATTCCTGAATTTATTATTTATGATATCTAAAAATGTTCTTATTGTTTTTTCTTTGGCAATTAAAATCATAGGAACCACAGGGGCAGGGTTAATTGATGAAGTGAAGAGTCAGATATATTCCTCTCTGAACCAGTATCAAAAGAGAAGACTTCGATCTTCCAGGAGGTGACGGTGGTGGTAATGGTGAGTATGTGTTTATATATGTGTGTGTGGGGGGGGGAAGGGAGCCAGTGTGCACTAATAGGAGACAGAGGTAAAAATGATGTCTCAGACAGCCAGCATTCAGAAGACTGAACATCAGTAAGAGATCTGAGGTGTACTATTCACCCAGAGATGAAGTTCACGGCTCCGGGAAACACTTTATCTCCACTACAGTCTCCATCCATTTTTACATGGGGTGGGGGAGGGTTAAACTTCTCCCCAAACACAGTCTTTATAGCATAATGCTCTGTGCCATAAGGTTATATTCTTAAGTGAGGCACTCTATAGAAATAGATTGAAAAGGACAGAAAGGAAGGCAGGAAGAAAGACAATGGGCGTGGGAGGGAATAGATTGAACACAGAGTGAAGTTTATCCTCATTGCCTGGACCAGTCACCACCTTTTGATAGCGGCGTTCTCACGTTTACCATGTGAGGTGGCCCCTTAGTTTCTCAGCTTTCAGAACAAGATGCCAAGCTCTTTCCCTTGGCTTTGGGGCCATCGGAAGATAATTGGAAACCTCAGAAGAATACTTCTGGGTGTATTGTTATATCTTTGAGTTCACGGGCACTCTAGAAAGCTTCAGTAAGAAATATTTATGCAGGATTACCTGAACAGTATTACCTGAAGAATATTTATTTCTGCTGTTCCTGTCAAGCCAGCCCCATTTGATCCTTGCTGAACTGCTTTTATAAAATTGAACTGTGTTTGACAATTTACTCTTGATATATATTAAAAGAAACAATATTAGAAAACTCATGGTATAGTTGCTGTAAAGATATTGAGACTCTGTTAGTAATATCAATGACAAATATTTCTCTCTGGTGTTAATATCAAGACTATTCATGTACCTTTTGAGTTACTTTGCTTTCTCCCCCTTAATTTAAAAAGCAATGCACTGTATGAAGTTAATATTGTGTCCCTCCATTTTGGGCTCTTGAAATCCCAAGAGTTGAAGTAATATCTCATGTGTACAAATGTATAAACCTTTCTTGGACTACATTCTCACTCCTGGTTTTCTATCTCCCTTCATCCCTGATTCTCAATTTACCGCATACCTTCTCCACTTAGGCAAAAGTTTATTATCATACATTCTTGACACCACTTAATTGCTTTTTTGAGTGACGTCAAAGATAGAAACAAAAACAAATGGTTTACTCACCCTTTACCTAAGGGTGTGACTAGGTCCCTTAGTATTTCTTTTAAACTAATTTTTTAACATTTTAGCATTTTTTTAACATTTTTAACATTTTTAACTAATTTTAAACATTTTTAGTGTACTCCTTTGCTAGATGCCATCTAGTAATTTTCCATTCAAGTTGACCCCATCACAGAATATAACTAATTCTTCCTCTTTTTCTTTTTGCTTACAATCATGCTGTTTATTAGGGAAGTTAGCAAGCAACAAGTCAGGATTAAAGAATATACCAGTAGCTCGCTCTCTCTCTCTCTCTCTCTCTCTCTCTCTCTCTTTCTCTCTCTCTCTGCTCTTCAGTCTTTCAGCCAGGAAGCTTTTTGGCCTCTGCCCTTCTCTTTGGTGCTGATAAATGCCCAGCCAACCTCTTGCTCAGAAGCACTTAACTTTCCCCATTCCATGAGCCAGGACCTCACAGTCTGTCTCACGGTCTCAGTGCTACAGCTTCTGGTGCCACTGCTGCTCACATGCTTTCATGCTTTCAAAACGTTTGTTTTGCTCATGACTCTTCCTTCTTATTATTTTAAAATAATTTAGTTGGTACATACCTGTCACACAATTCAATCATTCAACCACATTAAGAAGATTAGCGCTGTTTTCACCACAATTCATTTCAGAGAGTATAACTTCTCCATGGGATTTTCTTGGCTGTAATCTACAGAAGCCAGTTGACAGATCTTTTTTCTTGCAGAGTGGCTGGGTGGGTTGAAGTGTCAACTTTTAGGGTAGCAGCTGAGTGCTTAACCATTTATGCCACTTGGGTCCATTCTCTCTGTCTTTCAGTTGACCAGATTTTAATTTCAAAAATATCTTCATTTGGAGTATGTGGATAGATGAAACTGTTAAACACATGCCTCTTAAGCAAATTTTGGAGGTTGGAAGATCAGAGAGGAGAATGGCTTCTGATGGGTCACAGCATTTCTACTCTGTATAAAAGCTGAAATTGACCCCACAGCAATCACCACCAACAAAACTCTAATCTAACATGTGTAGTCAGAGAGATATGTGAGCACAAATAATACATTAGAAAAACACTCCTTTCATGAGTCCATGCATAGCCACCTCCAATGTTAACATCTGAATAACATCTGCCCCTTAGACTTACTGTCATAGATGTTATGACACCCATGTGTCTCTGACACCCATGTGGATACCCACATCATTGACTATCTCAGAAAACGGAAACAAGCTATTTAAGTCTACGCAATGATTAAATTATTAAATTGACACATTTTCTTTTAGGAAGGCATTGTAATCATGACTGAGGTAGTTTGGCAAGAAGAGGGTGTAAGAAATATATCAACAGATTAATTTAGGGGGAGCAAAAGCAGTTTCAAGTACTGTATCAAAAGATAAGTCCTGCTTATCTTCTTCCTTTTTACTTTAAAAATGTAATAATGTCCATATACATAAAACAGTACACAGAGAAGAATTTCCTTCTTTATCTGATCTTCAGCCTCTTGGTCTCCCACCCACACCCCCATAGACAGCCAACGTTAGCATCTTGGATTGATTGCCAGAAAATTTTACATATTAAAAGGGATACATGAGTGCTTCAAAATTCTTGTCGAAAAATTCTATTATCTTTTCTATCCATTTTCCATTAACTTTTTCAAGAACTCTTCTATGTGCCAGTCAAACATCCTATTTCTTTTATTGCAGTTTCCCCTCTAATAACATGTAATTTACAAGCATACTGCATCTTTTGTCACAGTAGTATATAGAATATTACTCCTGTTCATGTTTTTCATGTTTTGGTGATTTTTTTTTATCTAAAAATACCATAATTATTTAGTAACCATTTGTTTTTGTATATGATTAGGTCCTGTTCCATCTTCGTTCATTACTGTGGAGTGGATTGTGACTCAGGACGACTCCTTGTGAGTCATAGTAACACTGTGCTCTGTAGAATTTCAATGCCTGACTTTATCTGAAATGGATCATTGAGTCTTTCCTCTGAGGCACCTCTGAGGATCTAGAACCACCAACATCTTGGTTAGCAGCGAAGCGCTTCACTGCTTGATCCATCAGTTAAATTTACCAAGCAGTATCACAGTGTTAATAGCTCTGTACTGTTTTTATTAGGATATGGTACGCTATTAAATTGACCTGTTTTATTTTAGGAAGGCATTGTAATGTTGTGCTTTGAAATGTTTTTGAATTCTTGCACAGTGGTTGTTACATTTAAGAAATTTTCATAATTCTGCACCATGAAAGCTCTGTCACATATTATATTCTGAGAAAAGACAGATATACATGAACAAACATTCTCTGTCAAAGATATACACACACAGGCATATTCCCTGTGTTAAGCCTACTTGAAGAGGGAAACAAATCAAGTAATATTCATATAAGAAAGAGTTTTATATCAAGAAGTAATTATATAACAAAAAGGGTCCTAACGCTGTCTAACTTAAGTCTGATAGCAGTCCACAAGTCTGATCCTAGTCCATCAGTTCCCCTTCAGACTCACACACCCATCTACAATGATGCAGAATGCAGGAAGACCACTGGCTGGTGATCCCAAGAGTCATGTGAATCCAAGGTCAGTGGAAATATGGCAGGGCATCAGCAGCCCTCAGGGTGGCCAATAGAAAGGCGGAGTGACAGATCAAGAAGGAAGTGCCCAGGGTCCTCCTTTGTATAAGGCCACATCCCCAAGGAGGGACCATCCACGGTGACCTGAGTGACAGGCTGGATTCACCCCTACACTTTCATACATCTTTAAGTGGATGTAAACTCTTCTAACTACCACAGAGACGGTTTACAAGAGGAGAAAGCCTGATCTTTCTCCTGCAGAGAGGGTGGTGGTTTCCAACCACAGTCCATACCAATTCCAGACCAACCCATGACCACTCTTACACAAGGAGTGGTCTCAGAAAACAGCTATCCATTTGCAATGGGCTTCTTTCACTCTGCATAATGTCTTTCAGGTTTATCCATTCCGTCAGGTATTTTACAGTCGCATTACTAGTCTTTTACGTATTTCATTGTTTAGATTTACCATACTTTATCTGTCAATCCAGTGATGAACGTGCAGATTGTTTCCGTCTTTTTGTTATTGTGAATAATGCTGCAGTGATCATGGGAGTACACGATGTATTCTGGCTGCAGCTCTTATTGCCCTAAGAGATGTATGAAGTAGAGAGATTTCTGGCCCACAATGCAGTTCTGTTTCCACCGTTTTACAGCGTGACCAACCAATTATCCACAGTGGTTGCACCATTTTACAGTTCCTCTATCAGCAAACAAAGGTTCCAGACTCTTCACACTCTCAACAGCATATGTTGCTCTCTTTGCTATTAATACTGGGGTGAGATCAAATCTCATTGTTTTTATTTGTGTCTATAGTGATGGTGTTCTTGGATAAGTGTTGGCCATCAAAACACAAGTTCAGCAGTTCCAATCCCCTAGCCAGTCCAAGGGAGACGGATAAAGCTATCTGTCCCCTAAAGATTTAAGGCCTTAGGAAATCTGTGTAGTGCTCTATGAGGCAGAATTAGCTTGATGAGAGTGTCTTATTGCTTAATGCTTGTCAAATTGAATGTCTTCTTGGGTGAAGTGTCTGCAAAATGTAAAAATTGGATTATTTGTCCTTTTCTTGTTGAGGTGTTTAACTTTTCTATAAACTTTAGAGATTAGTCCTTCTTTGATATGCCATTGCCCATTTCCCCGCTTCATTTGTGTGCACTTCTTCTTTAAAAAATTTTTTATTTAGTCTTCTGGTGAAGTCTTTTGCTATACATAGGGACTAATTACTAGGAAGTCCCAGTTATTTAGTTTATCTTCTGCTGCTTGAGTGTTTTTTCATTATGTTTGGTAGTGTGTTTCAATTTTGTTTTCATTGGCACCATCTCTAAGCATCAGGAAAAAGAAACAATAAATGAGAAAACATTTTCATATAGAAATATCTTAATTGAATATATTTTAAAAACTTAACTGTGAATTAAGTGGGGGGTTAGTTTGAGAAAATCACCTTTGTAGTCAACAACTCAAACTACCTATTAAAACTCCCAAAAGCTGTGTCCCAAGTTTTTTTGGTATGTTGTAGTTTTGTCTTTTTTGTTTTTTGTATCAAGGAATTGTGAAACTTCATTCCTTATTTCTTCAATTACCCAATAATTTTTAACCAGACTTTAGTTCAGTTTCCATGCATTTGATTGTTTTTTTCCTTGACTTTCCTATTTTTTTTGGCATCACTGCCCTCTGGTGGTGGAAGTAGAAGGCCCAGCCTTTGCTCCTGTGGAGCTGGAATTGAACCTTCATCCCAGTGGGCTGCAGTCCCATGCACAACCACTATGCCACCAGGGCTCAGGCCGATTTTGCTATTTTTTATAAACAATTTTATACGCTTTGGTCTGAGAAAATGGTTTGTAAAATCTTAATGTTTTAAAGTGCATTCATGTTTGTTTTGTGGCCTAACATATGGTCCATCCTAGAGAATTCTCCAAAAACACTGGAAAAGAATCTGTACTGTGTCATCAGAGCGTTCTGCACACATCTAAGAAGTTTATTAATTGTGTTGTTCAGTTCTGTGTCTTTACTGAAATCTTTCCTGCTTCCTGGTTCTCATCAGTCCTCCCTTGATAACAGTGTATCGGAGTGTCCTATTATTGTTGTTCTATTTTATTTTATATTTCTTTCTTCAATTCTGTAAAAGTTTAGCTACTATATTTTGAGGCTCTTTCTTTGGGTGCATATGTACTTATTATGGTGCAATCTTCTTGTTCTATATCCCTTTCATTATTATTCAGTGTCTTTCTTTGTCCTTCATTTGCCTTGTCATATATTTTATCACAGATTAATAGTGCTACTCCTGCATTGGAATTTTTTTTCATTAGCTCCCCACGTCCTTTCATTTTTAGTTTATTTTTATTCTTTGGGTCTAAAGTGTGTTTCTTGTAATCAGTATATTGATTGGTCCTGTTTCATACCCAATCTGCTATTTTGGCTAATCTTAGTTTCTTGATGGGTGCATTGACTCTATTTACATTCAGTGTCTTTATCGATCTAAGTGAGCTTGTTGCTCTCATTTTGCTCTTTGTGTGCATGTGTGTGTGTGTGTGTGTATCTATGTGTAGTGTCAAGTAGTGTGTGTCTATTTGTAGCGTTACTGGTTTAGTTGCTCTTCATAAATTTCTGTGTTGCGTACCGTTTGTTTGTAGGTTTTCTTGTCCTTTTCTGTTTGCTGCCATTTTATTTTTACCACATTTTGTCATTTTTTTGTTATGTTAATAGGGCTTTCCCATTTTCTTTGATAGCTCCTTGTTTCTTATTCTTTTCTTCTAAAGTGTAAGGCAGTTTATTCTCTCTTGGAAACTCCATCTCTTCCTTTCCCTTAGAATGTCTTGTATCTACCCTTTGCCTCTGCTTTCTTTTTATTTGTCTTCTTTGTGAATTGGTACTGCTGGTAATGATTTAAACCTTGCAATTTTTTGGCTACTGCTTTAAATGGGTTTATTTTGGGTTTGTGGTGTCTTGTATGTTTAGCTTAGGTTTAAATGTTCTGTTGTTGAATCCTTTTCAACATGTCTCTTCTTAATATGTTTCGTAAGATTGTTCTTCTTTTATGAACTCCTCTAATTTTTCCTAATCTAGAAATCCTTCTAGATCCCCCTTCCCCCAGATTTGCAGCATAATGTGGCAGGATATAAAATTCCGGTTCACAATATTTCTCTTTCAGAATGTTATCTATGCCTTTCTATTGCTGTCCTGTCTGCATGATTTCTGTTGAAAATTCAAGGCTATTCTCATGGGTTCCCCTTTGTAGGTAACTTTTCTTCTTTTCTAAGGTGCGCTCAGAATCCTCTCTTTGTCCTTGATATTGGAAATTTTGACTTGGATGTGTTAGGATGATTTTCCTTTGGGATCTATCCTGTTTGTGATTCTTTTAGTTTCTTAAACAGCTACATTCTCCTTTTTCATGGTGTTAGGAACGTTTTCTTACAGAAGTCCTCAGATTGTCTTCTCGGAGTAATTTTGTTGGTTTTTTCCCCTTCCTGTTCTGGAGCACCAAGGAGGCATGCGTTATTGATATTGCTTCACACCATGCTTAGATTTTCTTGAGGTTTCTTTTGCTCTTTTTGGAGATTATGATTCTTCTAGATTAGAGCCAAGAGATTTGTCTTTAAGTCCATTATTTCAGCCTCCCATTAATTCAATTCTACTGCTCCGTTTTAAAGCTGTTGTTAATTATATTATCTTATTAATAATTATCTGCATTTCTCTCTCTTTTTTGGTAAGGTTTCTCAATTTCCATTGATTTTTCCTGCAAATCTATCTTTTTTCCATTTTTTGAAAGTATAGCTAGACGTATATATTCTGAATTCATTTTTTGGTAGTTTCTCTGCCTTTTATTTCCTGGGTAGCTCTTTCAGTCATTGTTTGTGTCAGCCTGTCTTGCTTCACTGTGGGAATCGAAGTTGTCTATTTTCTCTGAGACTTAGTGATGTGACTGTTGGAGGTGTGAGAATGAATAGGTCATGTAGGGACAATTGACTCCATCAAATAGTGTGAAAAAAAGAATTTTTTAAAAAGCAATCATTATGAACAAGTTTGAAAAACAAACAGAATAAATTCATAAACACTGCATGAATGTAGCACACCCCTAACCATCACCACCACCACTCCCCACCCCACCCCACCCCAGACCAGTAGCTGTATTCTTTTTCAGTCACAGTGTGTGCTTATCAAAGTCCCATCCAGTGTTCATTACAGCGGAAGTGTAATCACCAATGTGTTGGGGCGAAATTTAGCCTCTTTTCTGGGCAACAGTTTGCTGAGAGGAGTTAAGAATTATTTCTTACCTCTTTTTTCCTATTCCTCTCCACTGGTGGTTTATCAAAATACCAGAAGAGAAACACACACACACACACACACACACACACACACGGCTCCTGTCCTAAGTCTCCTTTTGTACACTGCTGGGGAAGTAAGCAGGTCAGAGAGTGGGTTTTAGATTATACAGTAGAACCTTGGACCTTGACACCAATTTCTTCTAAACCAAGCATTCAGATGTGATGTTTCAAGTTCTGTAGAAATTTTTGCCGTAAGAAATAACTGAAAGGGCTGAGCCCCAGTGGCATAGTGGTTGTGAGCGGGACTGCGGCCCATTGGGTTGGCAGTTCAAATCCAGCAGCAGCTCTCCAGGAGCAAGGCTGGGCCTTCTACTACCACCAGGGAGCAGTGATGAAAAAAGAGAAATAACTGAAAGTGGATTAATCTGTTTTTGACCACCAAGTTTTTAACCCTAACCTTGCATTTTGTAGAAAATGTTACACAGAAATTTCAAGATAAGTAAATTCAGAGTTAAATAATATAATTTAAATAAGAAACAATCATCAAAAAAGTTTTTAACAACTATCTTGAAATCGATCAGTGTCTGCATCTGTGGACCTGTATGTGCTGAGGACCGATGGAGAGAGAGCCATTGTCTGGAAGGGAAATCCCTGTCCATAAAATCAACTGGTAACAGCTTTTCCGGATTTTTTTCCCCTTCTTTGCCTTTTTCAACTAGGACCTAGCTGACTTTCTCTAAAAAAAATAAAAAATTAATCTGTCTAATGTGGTCTGCTCTTGGTATTTCCTTAATTGCTTTTTAAAAGGGTTTACTAAATTATCATCCATAATATCGACGACATAGTTAACCATTTCCATATCATGATCATTCTTTTTTTAAAACTTTTTCTTAGGACCAACGGTTTTTATTTTAAAACAGTAGAAAAAGCCACAAAAACTAAGAAAAGTATAGCAAAATACTTACAACACAGGTGTAAAAAGTTTAAACAATGCATGCTACCAACGTCAACTGATGCCGATTCAACGAAACACAAACTGCCTTTGCTTACAAAAATCACCTGCTTCAAGTCAGAATCTGATGTTTTGTTTGAGCTCGGATGAAAAATTTTCTTAACATTTTGCGTGGAAATTCAACCATGTTGAGTAGTGATGTGATCAAATACTGAATCTCTACTGTATTATTCAGTTAGCAGTGTAGATTACTCCTGTGAATTTGTTTTAAAAATGCAAATTCTCTATGCTGGACCACAATTATTGAATCAGAAATATTGGTGGAAGGACATAGTAATTTCTGTTTTAACAAGGTCTTATGGTGATTCTACTGCATCTGTGCTGAAACTACTGCTGCTACATTTCTTTCCTCTGGCTTTTTTTGTTTTCTTTTGTTTTTTTGATAAAAATTAAGACACAATAGTAATTGAATGAACTTATTTTGTAAAGATTCCAAAATATAACAAGTTCTATTTATTTTCAGATCTTGTTTTCTATTATAAAATTGAATAGACTTTGAAAGGGAACTGCATGCGTAAGGAATCACAAATTAACTTAAACATTAAATTAACACTTATACTGAAGGTTACGAGTCACGGAAATTGCTAACCTTGTTTAGGTGGTTCTGCAGAAATATGACCATTGACCTATTTTTACATAGATAAAATAAAGTGAGTTTCAGTGCAGCTGTGAATGCATGCTTCGGACAGGGAAGGGAAGATTAATCTATTCTTTTCACACCAGATTATTGGGATCAACTGGGTAAAAAATTGTCAAAACCAAGTTGAGTCATTTTCTTTTCCCTCTCCAGTTACCTCTTTGATACACATCTATCTTTTCTCAGTACAGAGTTCTCCAAATTTGGGGCCTGGATAAAGTCACCTTATTCATTATATCTTAGAAATATTTCTGACTTTGACATCATTAGAAGCTCTGATTATTTGTTTGATGCTTAATCAACAATTGGATAACTGCAATATGGATTAAAAGTGATTCTGTGAAGGACAAAGTTCTGAGCAATTTAGAGACAGGAACATAGAGAAAATGGGGGGTGGGGTGGGAATTGTGATATGAGACCGTCTATTTCCTGCAGCTGTGTGTTCAATTTCTCCTTCACTTTTGTTATTCTCTATAGTTTATAAGATTCTTAAATTAATCATCTGTCTCCTGTTAGGCAAAAGAAATGAGATGACATAATCAAGACTTTTTAACTTAAGATAATCAGAGGCAACTTTCTCTCACACGAAAGGCAGAACACAATGGTCAAATGATTTCCTTTTCCTTTTCTTCACAGGCTACTCAGAAGGTGACGGGAAGAGGTAATTCTACTTCTGGTGGAGACTTCATCTTGATAGGCTTTTCAGAGCAGCCATGGCTAGAAAAGATCTTGTTTGTGGTCATCTTGATATTTTACCTTCTTACAGTCATGGGTAATGGGACCATTATCCTGGTCTCCCACCTGGACTCCCAGCTCCACACACCTATGTATTTTTTCCTCACTCACCTTTCCTTTATTGACCTCACACATGTGACCTGCATCAGTCCTCAGATGCTGTTCAACCTGGCAGGGTCAGACAAGTCCATAGGTTTCGTTGGGTGTGTGGTACAGCTTCTCATCACTCTGGGTCTGGGGGGCACTGAGTGCATCCTTCTGGCCATGATGGCCTATGATCGCTACGTCGCTGTCTGTCAGCCCTTGCATTATTTCACCCTCATGCCACCCCAGCTGTGCTGGACATTGGCTGGCATATCCTGGCTTGTTGGCTTCAGTAATTCATTGATCCACACCCCGATCACTATGACCTTTCCCCGATGTGGTCACCGGCACATAAACCATTTTTATTGTGAGACACCCCCGATGCTGCGGCTGGCCTGTGTGGACACCACAAGTTTCAGGAAGGAGATCACAGTGCTGAGCAGTGTCTTCCTTGTGTTTCCTCTCTCACTAATCTTAGTCTCTTATGGTCGAATTGC
>PVJH01046183.1:0-11981 GCA_004026705.1 Nesogale talazaci | reverse complement strand
TTAACAGGTGGAATGTTCTGTAAGAACAAGGTACTTTGGGAGCTTAGGTAATTAAAAGTCAGTTTGTTAAGAAGAGTCAGGGGCTTTCAAGGGGGTAAGTTTGGAGTTGAATTTTCAAAACACAGATGGAAATCTGCCAAAGGCAAGCTGTGGGAGGCACTGCAAAGGACTGGCAGGAAGAAAGACCCCGCAGAGTGAATGAGCAGAGAAATCTGGAGGTGCAGGACCCTGAGGAGAGTCAGGGCATGAGGCTGCTCTCTCACCAGTCAGTGCTTGATCCATGTCCAACTCTGCCCAACCCAAGGCCAGAGCTCAGGGGCCTTTCAGACTAACACCTGGCTCTGCAATTAGCTCTTTGTGGCCACCTCTTCCTCAGGCCTTCCGCAATAGCAGGATGACTCTGAGGGCAGTTTCCAGCCCCAGCAGCCAAGCTTTCCTTGAAGCAATAGAACCCTACTCCTCTGTCCTGCCCTGACTCAGAACTGAGAGAGACACAGAGAGAAAGCATTCACCCAATCTGGATCCGCCCACAAAAGCCAGTAGATGGGGCTGAGCCCCGGTGGTGTAAATGGTTGAGTGAGGAACTGCAGCCCGCGGGCTTGGCGGTTCAAATCCAGCGGCAGCTCTCAGGAGCGGCACTTGGTAGCCCCCACGACCATCAGAGGCAGTGATGCCCCCCCCCCAAAACAAACAAACAAACAAACAAAAACAAAACAAAAAGACAGTAGATAGACCGAAGCCTACGTCAGTGGGTGGCTAGACTGCATTGTCTCCTGGTTTTCTCCTATCTCTTTGGTATGCTTGTCCTTTCAGTCCTTAAAATTTGGCGTGTCTCAGCATGTGATTCATCTGTGCTCTCTCGGCATGCTCTTTATCATTATAGGTTTCTGTGTCCCTAACCAGCTTCATTAACCAGAGATGTTTGCCGAGCAGTGGTGGGTAACTTGCAGACGATTCTCTGGGAGATAGCTCGCAGGTGCTCAGATCCCACCTAGCTAAAGGTGCTGTGTTCTTCTCTTCGGCATCCCACAGGCTGCTTCTCACTCTCTTTCCTTTTCCCATTCGCTTCCCTTGGACCTGCACTCCTTTCCTCTTTCCTTCTTCTTTTTCTTCTTCTCTTCTTCCTCTCCTTATTTACCTCCACCTCTTCCTCCTCCTTTTTTAATCTTTGTATTGGGAGCTTTTTACAACTCTTGTTACAACCCATATATCAATTGTATTGGACATACTTATACAAATATTGCCATTGTTCTTTTCTATATATTTACTTTCCACTGAGCCCTTGGGATCAGCTCTTCCTTTTTCCCCCCCCCCTCCCTCCTCCTACCCCCAACCCGCCTGGCCCCTTGATAGATTATAGATTGCTATTATTTTTAAATCTCACACTGACTGCTGTCTTCCTTCCCCTTTGATTTCTGTTGTTCTCCCCCTTGGAGGGGGTGTGTGTGATTATGTGGCATTCATTGTGATTGGTACCCCCTCCCTCCTCACCACTCCCCACCTTCCTATTTTTCTATTTTTTTTGGTATTGCTATTCCCATTCCTGTTCCTGGGTTCCATGTGTCATGAGTTTTATCTCTTGCCTATACCTATGTATATGCTCCCTTCTAGTCTAGTGTGGGAAGCAGCACTGGGGTCCTGATAGTGGGGTGTGAGAAGGCCTTGAGGGATCAGAGGCATATTGCGTACTTCATCGCACCCTGATTGACTTATCCCCTCCCTGCGACCCCTCTGTGGGAGGATGTTCCCTTATCCACAGATGAGCTTTAGGTCTCTGATCCAGTCCACCCCACCCCCCATGCTCACCAGTGTGTTTTTGTTTGTTTGTTTATTTGTTGTGTGTTGTGAATCTTCAGATGCTCACTGCCCAGTCTCGATGACACCTCATGATCCCACCAGCAGGTGTGCTTCTTCCATATGGACTCGTTGCTTCACTTTTGGATGGTTGCTTGTTTAACTTCAAACCTTTCAGACCCCAGGCACTATATCTTTTACTAGTAGTATCTTTTACTACACTGTCTTCACCACATCTGCTTATGCACCCATTTTATCTTCAACAATCACGAGTGGGGAGAGAGGTGAGCATCACAAAATGCCAATTTGTTGAAACAAAGTACTCTTTTATTGAGGGAAGGTATGAGACAAGACCAAGGCCCATCTGCAGCCTTGGTGTGTTGTCATAAATATATGTACATAGGCTAATATTTCTATTTCTATGGAGTAATGTATTTATATAAGTACCCACTTCTGTCAATATCCCTATCTATACCTTTGCTTCCTAGAACTTACCTCTGTTTCCTTTTGTCTCCTCCTGCCCAACCATCACTTTCTCCCTTCCTCCACCTCTCAGTACTTATGCTCAGCTAGACTGGTGTTGTTCTAGTACTCACAGGATCTCTTCAGCCTTCTAGATGTCGATTTTGATTCCCTAGTTGTTCCCCAGTCCTTGATGTTGTCTGATCACCACACCCTTCTCAACTGCCTCCTTCTTCCCCCTGGGCTAGACCTTCCTTGGTGGTTAATCCCATTGTTTTCTCCCTGAGCTTCCCTCCCATATAAGTAGGTAAACCAGCAATGTCCTAGTTCGAACAATAAGAAAACATGGCTGAAAATTAGAGAGGAAAAAAGTAAACTAAATTAAACCAGGTCCAGGTCTGTTTGCTGGCCCCCATGAGCCCCTCCCCACTGGTCCTGGGGAAGATTTGGAAGCTGCGCCTCCCAGCCCCAAGTCCATTCTTGGGGCTCCATTCTTGGATGAGCTTTATTCTAATTGCTAATGTTATGCTCCATTCTTGGTTTGTCTTGCTACAGGGGATTCAGTCCACAGTGTCCCCATCGGGTGACACCATTATTGTCCTCTGTTACTGTACACTGTAGTTGGGGTACAACATGTCTTGAGTTGCTGGCAGTCCCACAGTCCTCTCTGTGCCTTAGCAGCTCCTGGAAGGAATCTCATCCTCCAGACTTGATGTGCCTTTTTAGAGTCTAAGCCGACTGTCCCTTTCTCTTCCTTTTTGGTTTGCTTCCATGTTCCTCACCCTTTTAATATGTTGAAATCTTTCCATTTTTTAAGGCTCTGAGTGCAGGCATGAGACCTTCCTGAAGGTTCTCTGATTCGATCAACCACAACCACCAGTCTTGTTATAACAACACTGCCAGAAATCAGAGAATGGGGTCATCCAGCCACTCCAATGAATACAGCATTTCAGAGCCCAAAAAGAAACTCAGTGCGGAACATGACCTAACCCAACCCCTCATGTTATTCCCTACATATCTATCCCCACCCCACCCCCATGTTTTGAAAGCTTTGGGTTATTCCAAGAAGTTCAGCCAGAATTTAAGGAATCTACCACTTGCCTTGGTTTAGTTCTACTGAGTTTTCCTGTGACTTTTTATGGCTTTGCAAAGTGATTTCCCGGCTCCACTGCCTATGGTCCTGCTTCTATCCATATCACTAGAAGCTCCATTAAGGCTCTGACCAGTAGTAGAGATCCATGGCCAGCTCTTCACAACCCAAGGCCAGAGACCATGGACCCTTCAGGGCTGCTATCTTTGTGCCAGAGGCTTGCCCCACAGTAGCTCAGGGTCTGTAGAAACTGGCTTGATTGAAGAGAATAGCAGATCAGGACTAGGGTGGTGATGGACGCACTAATCAATTGTCCTTGGTTTTCCTTGAGTTGACTTCAACTCATGGCAGCCTGCATATGTGTAGAACAAGGCCATGAGCTTTTGTAAACAGATCTCCAGGCCTGTCTTCCAAGGTACGTCTGGGTGGGTTAGACTTTCCAAACTTCCAGCTGGGTGCCAAGCATGTAACCTTTTGTGCCACCCAGGGACTTCTATGGAGACAACACGGTCTTCATCATCAATTAATACTAAACCAACAACAGAAAAAAGCAAAAATCACACCAAACTGATGCCCACTCATCACAACCACCCAGTAAGACAGGGATGAACTGCCCTGGCCAATTTCTGAGATTGTAACTCTTTGCAGGAGAATGAAGCGAGGTCTTTCTTGTTCGAAGTGACTGATGGTTTTGAACTGCTGACATTGCAGTTAGCAGCCCAACACAGAGCCATCAGAGCTCTTTATCAATTAATAGTAAGCTAGGGCTCAAATGTCCACTACACAACTCGGAGAATGATGAGGCAGTCTTCTTCCCAGTAGATTTGCATGTGAGGAAACCCTACAGATCAATTCTACTCTGTCCTTTCGTGTCCTGAGAAGTCAGAATCTACTCCACAACTCTGGATTTGTTTCTAGTTTTATTCATTCTAATTTCCATTTTTAAAAATTATGTTTTATGAATTACAGAGGGTTTCCATTTATGTTAGTCTCCTTGATCCACAAATACCTTATGCCACTGGTAGTTTCCCCAGGGTCAGGAAACTGAATGTGGCAGTCATGTACTCGTGTGTCAATTTCATGACTGGATGCCTAGGGGTGTTGTCTAGCCTGTCAATCTAGAGATAGCCAATGACACCTCTGTGTGGGCATGACTTTCTCTTGAGAATTCTGGGAAGTCTCATGGTATGTCCCAATTGGAGGAGAGAGACTTGTCAGTCTCTACTGACAAGATAAGATGACAGAATGCTGATCCATACTGATTCCTGGAGAATGGAGGAGCCGGAGGAGAGGCCATATGGGCATTCCCTGATGGAGCCAAACCTCTGGGGCCGGAGAAGCCACGTGGAGACTCCTGTCAATGCTGAGGTGCTTGGGAAGCCATGAGGAGACCCTTGCCAGCATTGAGTTGCTTCTACTGCCACTGGACACACAAGACTCTGCACCCACTGGCCTGTGATTGTCCTGGTGTCATTGCATGTGCTCCGTGAGTCAGAAGGAAACTTTATAGACTGGTATCAGATGGAATAATATCGGACTTGTGACCTTGGACTGGACTGGGTTGGGATGCTTTCTCAATGTTCCATTCCTCTTGTATATGAACCTTTTCCCTATATCCATATGCGTGTTTATGAATTGGTTTCTCTAGTCTACCCAGACTAACACACTGAGTCTCAGAAAGATTTCTGAGAGTTCAAGTCCAAATCACTTGGGTCTAAAAGAGTTCATTATTCCACTATAACCTGTTGTCTTCCAAATATTATATTCATGTAATCATGACTCAATCCACCACCCAAAGTCCCTGGAACTTCCTGTATTCTCTGTACCCTCTGTCATGGAGGGTACGAGCTGGAGGGCACATCCTGCTGAAGTTTAAGGAGTCCAAATTCCACTTCTGTCTTTTCAGTAGAAGGGAAACTAGAAGGAAAGGTTTGAATTCTAACTTTGGAAACCACATTAAACAAAATGTTTTAGGGTCTTCAATTATGCTGAACATTAATTCATTCACCCACTTGACAAATATTTATAGAGAGCTAGGCACTGTTTTAAATGTTGGAATTTAGTGATGAACAAGACAGGCATAGCCCCTGTCCTGTTGGAGTGAACATCTGAGTGTCAGATGGGAGTGAGTGCCACAGTATTCTTGGTGGCAAACCCTTTAAGGCAGTGATAGATACGGGCTACCAAGACAATACAGGGTCATGGGATAGAGAGTGCCTGGCAGGATGTGGCAGGGAGAGCACATGGTATTAGGTGGTTAGGGAAGACTCTTGAGGAGGAAGTATACAAGAGTGGACTTGGGTGTCAAGAACAAGCTCACCATGAGAGATCTGGGTACCACAGTCACCCAGGAACAGCAGGGGCAAAGGTTCAAGTAGTGTGAAGGCATACGGAAACAAGATTCCTCATAGTGATTAGAGGTTCTATATTGTCACTCATGGTGGTTCAGTGGCACTCTGCCTCCAGCAAAGAATTTATCTGCTCCCCTAGACATTAGCTCCAAGCTTGAGAGTTGAATTAGGAGAAGCAGGAACCGCTTCTACCATAGCTTTGCTAACAGATGAGTGAGGTGTGGTGATGAGCGCTTCGGCCTAGAGAAAGAGAAGCCTCAAAAACCTATTGCAGATACTCTTGCCCCTGTGACTCCAGCGGTGTCAAAGATTGGGAAATCTTCTAGGACGCTATAGTCAGGATGTTAAGGAGAGCGCTGCTCAAGTCTCCAGTTCTGCTTCTGCTACCAACTATCTGTATTTCATTGTTTCCTGGAGCAAGTCCCTTAACCCTTCTGAATTCTGTTTAACATTATAACAAGTGAAGGAGTTCGATTAGATGAACTGTAAAGCGCCCTTCTTCTTTATAACAATACTTGAAGATGCAGACATTTGTCGATGGTATCCTTGGTTTTGAAGGCTTTTCTGGGCCTCTGCTTTCGGTGGGGCTAGATGGTTAAGTCAAAGCAAGTCACAGCCATAGCTTTGCCTTAATATAAAATGGGTGCTATGGTTGAAGGAGGCCCTGGGTGGTACCAATAGTTAACAATTGACTACTAACTAAAAACTGGTTTGGACCCACCCAGAGGGTTATCAGAATTGACTCTCTTGGGGGATAGTCAGTGATTCTTAAATGGTAGTTTCTGGACCAGCAGCACGTGGAACCATGTTAGAAGCATAAATTCATACCCTTCACCCCAAATCGACTGAGCCAGAAATCTTCATCATGTGACTCAAAAGTCTGGCTTTCCCAAGGTCTGCTGATGATTCTGGTGCACCCTACAGTTTGAGAACCACCAGCGTGGAACAGGTGCTCTACACTTTGAGACTGTTATTCTAGATGTTGGCACTTAGTGGTTAAGGATTATTATACCACAGTCTCTCTCAGCAAATGGTTATGTTCACCTGTCTTGGCTTGATGGGGTTATATAACAGAGGGAAGTTTCCTGGTCCATGCTAATATTATGTCCTAGTCTTGTACTCCAGTGACATACTTGGAGAAGAACATTACTAGCCAGGGGGCAAGCTCATCCTGGAAGTTGTGACTGATGACACTGATGGACAGCTTGCATGGAGGCTGGCTTAACTACATCGATGACCAACAATAGTGAATCTCAGGCTTTCTTTTTTTTCATCCAGCAGGCAACTGTCCAGAGTCTATGAATATATGATGCATAGATCTGCTTGTACCTATGTTGTGAGATTTAGTGTAGTTCCTTGTGCCTAAAGGTCCCTCATAAAATCAAAATGAAGTGATCAACAGTCCAAATCACCCAGGACTGTCCCAAGTCTCCCCTTCCTGTTCCTCTCAGTCTGGTGTCTTGAACATGGCCCTGCCTTGCCTACTCCTGCTGGATCTTGTCCAGGCGAGGGCCAAAGCATCATGATATCTTCTGAAGAATGGGAGAGAAGGAAATTCAGAAAATACAGATCCCAACCTCATGTCAGAGGCCAAAGCACACCAGCGCTTGGAGGGGTTGCATATACACCAGCGGGGACTTGAAGGAGAGAGCTGGAACCAGAGACCTGCAGGCTCAACAGGGACAAAAGTAAGTTTGCTTCTCTGATAGGGCTTCAAGGAGGACAAGGTTAGCAGTAGGTAGGGCCTGGAAGTTGGGGCAGGGCTACACTGGTCAAACACAATGAATAGAAGACAGGTGGGCAGTATAGAGAGAGACATGAGCATAGCAAGTGAAGGGCGCACTTTAGCCCAAGCTGGCCTTGCCTTCTGTCCCTTTCTCTATTGTTCAATCTCTGGAGATGGTGTTCCGTCTTTGGGTCCCTCCTTCTGTCATTCTGCTGACCTTTACAGCCTTGTTTACCTCTTGCCTTCTTCCATCACCTGTTGGATTCCCATCCTACTGACCCAACTCCTCCACTTGGTTCTGACCTCTGTTGCCTAGTAGAGTTCCGTTGTGATAAGCACTCTCCCTGTTCACAGATACCAACCATGACCAAGAACCACCTACAGCTCCTGAGCAATCCATCACAGGATCCAGGAAGTGGAGGACTACGTGACCAGGCCTTTCCTACTTTGCAACTGCAAAAGCCGGCACGATCAAAGACCAGAGAAGCCCAAGAAGCTGCACATGCCCAAGCTTTCCGAGCACCACTGGAAAAATTGTCAGTTGACTTACTACCACTTGTGTAAATGGATACTGTGAGAAGAGACCTTCCTGTAACTCTGGATTGAGTCATACCTGGAAACCCTTCCCCTAAGGACTTGAACACTCTCACCTCCACTTTTAACCACACTATTCCTATTTCTCCTGTGTTGGTTCTGGTTCTCCTTCCCTCTGACAGAATGTTAACTTTTCCTCCTTCTGAGTTCTGCATTAACCTATCATACCTGAAGTCGGCTCACTTTAGCTTAGAAACACCTCTGGACATTCCCGTGCCTCAGATGTAGCCATAGTCATAGGACATCTGTTTCATTTGTGAAAGAGAACCCACTTCTGTTCTGATACATGTTACCTGGACTGATCATGTGTCTTCCACTCCAATGCTTCTGCCTCTTTCACCCCAGCCTTTGTTTCCCACTAGGTAGCGACTCACACAGCAGTGACTACACCCTCTCTTGATCAGGAACACGTGTGAGGGTAAGTCCAAAAAAATTGCCAACAGGGTTCCTGCAGGGGTTTACTCTGAACACAAGGTGTTTAAATATGTCCTTGTGATCAGTGAACAGCTGTAACAAGTTCTTAGTGATACACTTCCCTAGGGTGCCTCTCCTTTAAAAACAACAAACAAACAAACAAACAAAACAGGTCCAATCAAAACAGTAACTTCCTAGGGGATCTTCTGGGCCAGTTCAATCAAGGCAGACAGGTCAACTTGGAAGGTTGTGGCAACTGTTTGCTGTTTTGTTTTCCCAAAGAGCCATCTTGATGAACTTTCTTGAAGGACACAGAGTTATCATAAGGGTTAGTTATGAATAAATGTTAAGAATATTGAAAACTGCACTGGTGAGAACAAGAGCAGGAAAGTTGCAGTGAGGAATGGCTTCCCATCATGTTGAGGCATCTGCTCACCCTTGGGGAATAGCAAGGGCTCCTATGGGAAGCCCTGTCTCATTCACTCTTTAGCCCTGATCGTGCCCCTTTAGACTTCTTTTAATTTTAAAACTTAAGGAACATGTAAAAAACAAATAGGCAAATCATGATCAGGGTCCCTTGAGAATGCCAAACCTGTTGTTGTGATGTAGATCAAAGAGTCAGGAATCCTTTGGGGAAAGGTTAGAGTGATGGCAACATCATCCTCAGCAGTGGACATATCTACATGGAAGACACATCAAAAAAATAATAGCTTCATAGTTTGGTGTCTTTGTTTAATAAAGCTTTTTGAAGAGTGGAGATACTTTTTGACTATCCACATTTGACAATGTACTCTGGCTGGATGTGTGAGACAAGGTACGGTCTGGGAGAATGGACATCTTTGTAAATTACAAGGCAATTAGAGCGTGTCTCTATCTCTGGCACAAGGTAGCTTTAAAGGACGTCAGTCTTTATTGCAGAGTTCTTTCTTATCTGACTCGCATAACTTTTAGTTCTGTCTTTTTAACATCTTCCCCAGTTCAGGAAAGTTGTGCTGTTCTTTTTTGTTGTTGAAGATCATTTGTTTTCTATTTTCCTGATCAAAAACAAATATACCAATGAAATTCATAGACAAACAAACAAGCCCACTGCCTTAAGATCGATTCTGACTGATAGTGATCCTATGTAAGGTTTCAGAGACTAAATCTTTATGAGAGCAGATGACTTGATCTTCCTCCCTCAGAGTGGCTGGCAGATTTGAATTGCTGATCTTGTGGTAGCAGTTCAACTCTTCTACGGCACCATTAGGGCTCTTTACGACAAAGAAAGACCTGCTTATCACAAAAACAGAAATATAGACAAATATAAAGGAAAAAAAGAAACCATCTCTGGCCCTACTAGCCCCAAAGATAACCATTGAGCAGTTGTTGAAAGGCCTTCTAGATCCCATTTTAGGTATAAATTTTCTAATACACACACACACACACACACACAAAGAAAGCAGTTATGTCACAATACCTTATGTACTCTTTGATGTCATACTTTGCCATTTAATGACACAGCATGAACAACTTTCTATAGCAGCAAGCTCAGTTCTTCAGCAATTATAACAAGAGTATTCAATCACAGACTTATATCACAGTTTATTGTGTCCTCTCAGATGGCTTGATGCTTAGGTTGCTTCCAACTTTTCTGTAACTTACATTGCATTAATAAGCACGAGTCTAGTTTACTCTCAGTACACCTATTTCTTTAAGAAAAATCTTCATAAGGATTGCTCAAAAGGTAATTAGGAAAGGTTACACAGACCTCCAGGTAAGGAACCAGCAGTAACCACTTGATATCCAAGTGCACTAGAGGCCAGGCCACTGGGAAAAGCACGTGTCCTTTCTTAGAGTCTTTGTGTATCTACACCCGAATAGCTTTGCCCTCCTTTTCCATGCCCAGGGAAGAGCATCCCTCTGAGGGAAAGCTGAGATGAGCAGATGAAGGAGCAAGCCATGGCATCGCTTTGGGTTTAATATTCAGGCATCTCTTGTCATACGTCATTGAATGCTAGCAAAAGGGGATTCATTCATTCATTTCACACTCAAGAAATCCCTCCTGGAAGGTTCTAAGCCGGAGATGGAGAATACAAAGATAAGCAGAGCCTCTACCCCTTCTAAAAAAGCACTCTACCCCTGTTAACTGAGTGTATGATACTTTGTGCTTAGAAAGATTAATCACGGACAATTACTCCATAGTCTGATGAAGAGAAAGATTTAAGTTCAGTAATATAACTCAGGGCAGAGAAAGGGGAATATTCTGAAAGCCCAAAGGAAGAAATGCAAAAGAGCTGTCCATATTCAAACCCCCAACGTCAATGGCTAGACAGACTATTCCAACTCACTGTGTTTCAGAAAAGACTGCCGCTCCTTTGGGTTTCAGGGGCCGTGAGCATTCAGTTAGATGGCAGGACCTTTGGGTGACTTTCAGCGGGGTTTGTGGTTGATTCCTTAACTCTTTGCACCGCCCAGGGGCTCCATACCCAGGCTTCAGTACTTCGCTGCTAACTAGAAGGTCATCAGTTCCAATTGAGCAGCCACTCTGCAGAAGGCTGACGGTCTCTTCCCATGAAGACCACAGCCTAGAGACCCTACGGGGCAGCCCCACACTTAGTCAGAAGCTCAACAACATGCTAGAGCACGTCCTTTCGACACTGTGAGACGTGCTTACTGAAGGTCATCTTCCTTGGACAGAACCCCCTTAGAGTGAGGTGACCAGACGGCCTGCTTTTTAACATGTGTCCTGCGGCATTATAAAACTGAAATAAATATATTACCATACTATTTTTGCAGTCTATGAAATTTTTTGCTGCTCCATATATACCAAAATTTTCATCAAGAAACCCACCCACCCCCCACGGGTCAGTGGTGTCCTGCTTAAAGTCTGGTCACTTTACCGTAGAGACAGTGTGTCTTGCTTTCATTTTCTGGCACCATCCTATATAACTTATGTGAAATCTGTCAAATATAAAAGCCACACGTGAGTAAAGAAAGTTAAAGGTAGTGGGCTTCATGATTGAAACAGAGCCTCCATGTTTTATGGATATAGTGGCGTTTGCATTTTGTTCATATCCTTCTGTTGGGTGTCATTATAGAAATGACATTTCCTGGCTGAGCCTTGGTGGCATAAGTGGTTGAGTGGTTGACTGCGGCCCGCGGGCTGGGTGGCTCAAGTCCAGCAGCGGCTCTCAGGAGCAGCTCTGGGTAGCTCTTACGACCACCAGAGGGCAGTGATGCCCCCACCCCCAGAAAAGAAATGACATTTCAGAAAACGAGAGAGCCTGAGCTAACCCAGAGCGCTGTAGTGACCTGAGGAATCTGTCCTGGTGACGATGGAAGCAGTTCTGCTCTCTCTTACAGGGTCACTGTGAGTTAGCATTGAATCCTGGACACAACACAGCTATGGTAGCACAGGGAGGGTGGGGGCTGCTGGGGAGGCCTCCTGCTTGCAGAGAACTCTGTGTGCCTGATAGAGAGGAAGTGCTGCTACCCAATTTTCCCTCTTGGTTGACAAGAGCTTAGCCTCACCCTTGAAACAGAATAAATATTCCATATGAGTGAGGCTCGC
>PVJH01046182.1:0-11971 GCA_004026705.1 Nesogale talazaci | reverse complement strand
GAAAAGGACTTTTCGTGAAAAATGTGGGTCTGCCGTGCCGTGAACTCAGATTATGCCAATCACCTAGAGGCTCTTAAACGGCTTGTATTTTAGGCTCCACAGTTATCACCAGCACCAAAACGAACCTGTTAACAAAAATAAAACCAAGGAAAATAGCCCCGGCTCAAAGTCATTGCCAGCCATAAATAACCTTGGACGTTATTTAAATGAAGATATATGGCCGCTATAATGAGGTGTTGTCTATAAATCAGGAAGAAAAACAAACAAATAAAAGGCCCGTTAATGTGAAATGCTGACAAATCTGTGGGCCTTCAAAGACCCTCGGATTGGTATTTTCAGAAGCTTGAATATAAAACACCCTCATCGTGGTCGTGTTTCCCAAGCCCTACAGCACAGGAACCTGTGCCCAGAACTGGAAAGATGAGAAGACTGGTTGCAGGGAATTCCGAGGTGGGTGCTTGCAGAGTTCAGGGAAGTTTTCAACCTGAACAAAGAAAAAGAAATGGGAGTGGTCTTCAGTGAATAGACTGTAATCCCTCCCGGCACCAGAGAGACTTCCCTCTCTTTGACAAACAGCCATGGGAAGCTTGTGGAAGGATGCGTCAGTATGATGCTGCCACCTACAGCCAGAAGGTCCCCAAACATTGATTAAAATCATCAAACAAGGCCAGTCAGCATGCTCTTGAAAATCAAGATCCCTTTCACGAGGAAGGAAGCCCTCATGATTTTCCAAATAAGATTGTGGCCAATGTCTCCTGCGTTATTAAAGAAACCCATCTGTTCAACCAAAAAAAACTCTCCTGCAGGAGAACGCGATACACGTTCTCCTTGGATGAGTGTCCCTGGACTTCCCCCGCACACATCCCTATCAGATGGTACCATAAAAACCTTGACGTTGCTCTTACGATGGAAGACTGACGTTTGTAGACGTCAGCGGTGAGGTCAACTCTTTCCAGTGACGTGGTGGAGTTTCACAGGAGGACAGCATCCCCTCCTCTGCCCGGCCAGGTTGCCTGCTTGTTCTGCCTCCCGTTTTGTGTGGACACCAGCAGAAGGCAGCACGAGGACCCAGGAGGGCACTGGGCTGCTTTCTAGGAGACAAGGCTGCTCAGTGATTTGTGTTCAACTAAGACACAAACCACATTTAGAAAACACAGGATATTTCTGAAATAACCGACAATGGAAATCATCCCCAACTTGTTTCTCTCTTGGCAACGTTTCTTTTCTTTCGGCCAAGTACTTGATCTCCTCTTTAGGCCTCACAGTTCTTTTTCCTGAGAATGTCTTACATCTCATTACGAGTCATTCTTGTGCTCCTCAAGCCACGTTTGTTATACAGACGTCTCAAAGTTCATTGAAAAATAAAATCACAAAAATCAGCATTTATACTCTCTAAAATATCATAATCCATGTTAACTTAGGTAGTCCTCAATATATATATTTTTTGGCATCACTGCCCTCAGGTGATGGGAGTAGGAGGCCCAGCCTTTTCTCCGTGGAGCTGGAATCGAACCTCCATCCCAGTGGGCCGCAGTCCCGTGCACAACCACTACGCTACCAGGGCTCAGGCCAGTCCTCAATATTTTTATAGCTACAGTTTTATTCTACAACCATAGAGTTATTTGCAATGAGTTTCCCAAATGTGGATAATGTAAAACTTAGAAGTCACATTAAAAATATTCGTTTGCTCAAGGGGAATCCAGGACAGGAGTAGTGGTGAGAGTGGGTACAGGGAGGGTGGAGGGAAAGTGGAGTATGAAGGGGAACCGATGACAGGATCTACCTATAAACTCCTCCCTGGGGTACAGACAACAGGGAAGGGGGTGAAGGGAGACATCAGACAGTGTATGATATGACAAAATAATAATCATTTATAAATTATCAAGGGTTCATGAGGGAAGGAGGAGTGGGGAGGGAGGGGAAATATAAGGAGCTAATTAATACCAAGTGCTTAAGTAGAAAGAAAGCATTCTGAGAAGGATGATGTCAACGAGTGTACAAATATGCTTTGCATACAGTAGATGTATATTGATTGTGGTAAGCGTTGTATGAGTCCCCAATAAAATGATTTAGAAAAACAAACAAAATATTCATTTCTGGGTGCCTTTCTAAGCAACATACTGCACAGAATTATTTGGTGATGTATGAGTACAACTATTTGGGGCCATTGTAGGATCGGTTCTCATTTGGCAGATAGGGAAAGTAACCACCTAAGGGCTAACCGACTTACTATGGGGTGTCTTCAGAGCGGTCTCCACTCATGACGGTCTCATGTCGCCCAGAAAGAGACACTGCTGGGCTGTGTGTCCGTGCTCACAATTGTTGTTAACGTTTGAGCCCAGTTCTGCAGCCGCTGTGTCCGTCTTGTCCAGAGCCTCCTCTTTCTCACCGTCCCTCCACTTTACCAAGCATGACCTCTTTCTCCAGGAACTGCTCTCGGCTAACCAAGGTCATTTTAAGGAGTAAACACCCTGAGTCCAGGTTCTGACCGGTCAGCTCTGGACTGAAGTCTCAGAAGAATGCTCACGCGCTCTCCCGTTAACTGTCTCCCGACAGCCTTCCTTAAAATTTTCCTTTTGCAAAATGTGTGTCAGTTTCTCCAGGTGAATAGTGACAAGATATTCTGTGACACCCCTTTAATGCATAGGAGACGATCTGGGGAAGAAAAATGAGACTGCTCTCTTTGAAATAGGAGAAAGTCGTGGCGCTCCCCTTCCAGAAAGAGGCGCCGTCTCAGGAGTCCCCGGGGCAGTTCTGCTCTGTCCTATGGAGTCGCTGTTCTTGGCAATGAGTTTGAGTTTTAGATGGGAAAACTCACTGCGTGATAGAGAGAAAAGGTTTTATCTCGATTTAAAACGGCAGTATTAGATTTCCATAATGTCAGTAGTACACGTTACTAAAGAGTCATTCGGTACAGTGGTAAGTTACTTCACTTGTTTATGAAATAGGTTGGGGGGAGGGGGGCAGTGCAGGAGCCCTGATGGCGTCGTGGTTACACTCTGGGATGCCCTAACCTCTAAACCCGTTGTTCGAAACCACCACTGACTCCGCAGAAGAAAGACAGGGCTTTCTCGGTAACTCTAGGACAGAGTTACCGTCTTGAAAAGTCAAAGTAATTCTACTTTGTCCTGTAGGGTCACTACATTTCATTACTGACTCGATGGCTGTAAGTTTGATTTTTTTATGATTTTAAGGAAAAATTTATTGGCAATATTATTTGCAAAAGGTTAAATAGACAAATCTAGTTAACTCTACCACAACCAATCTTATGAAATTCTTAAGGTAAATACAATGTCTCATTATTATTTATCGCTTTGAAGTATGATTGCATCTTCTCAAGACACAAGGGGGAAAAAGGTTTTCCCACAGTTTGAAAAGACAATTACTATCCCTCTATCACCTCCCATTATTTTTCACCATGTCTGAACAGTCCTAGTCAGGTAAAAGAATAGAAACAAATGAAGGCCAAAAAAATTAATGACTTTAGATATTTAAAACAAATTTGGAAACATGCAGCTTCTCACGCATCTTTTGTCATATTGTGCATTCATCGAGCACACACTGTTAATTTTTCTCTAGTATGAGAAATAGGATTCCTGAGTAGAATTTGGTAGATGGTGGATTTCGAATGAAATTGAAAATGTGCCCACAACACAACAGCCAATCATATTATTTACTGCAGTTTTAATTCTTTCAACCAAATAAAGTCTTGAATGGGGGGGGGGAAATCTTTACACAATAATAAATCCTAGAAGCACATATTTCATATACCTTTCTACGTTTCTAAAACAAATCTGTAGTAGTGACTGTACAACAGTGTGAATAGACTTTAAAAACCCCATTGAATTGAACACTTTAAAAGGTGAATTTTTTTCTTTTTAATAATTTTATTGGGGGCTCATATAACTCTTGTCAGAATCCATCCATTCATCCATTGTATGCAAAGCACATCTGTACATTTGTTGCCATCATCCTGCTTAAAACATTTTCTACTTAAGCCCTGGGTATTATTGCTCCTCAGGTTTTTTTCCCTCCCACTCCCTCATGAACCCTTGATAATTTATAAATTACTATTATTTTGTCATATCATACACTGTCCGAAGTCTCCCTTCACCCATTCATAATATTTAAGCTATACCGCAATAAAACTTATTTTTAAAAGACTAACTGAACATTCTGCAAGAAAATCATGACAGGAAGTAGTCTATGACTTTTCCCTTGCTAGAACCATATTTAAGAGTCTCTATAGATGCGAAACAGGCACAGTGTTGGTCCCGGGCAACCCGGGCATGGGAACACGATCAGGTTAGGGTAGGTGGTGTTCAGGGCTCTTCTTACAGGCCATTCCTACAAATCGGATCTTTAAGATTCGTGTGAATTTTTCACTAAATCCAGAAACCATTACCCGACAAAGTTGAAGGCATCATTTTCCATGTTCTGCAGTATATTTATACTTTTAAAGGCTTCTTTGTTTTAACTTCCATCTGTTTTTGTTTAACTGACAAAAGAATCGTGCAAAGGTTATGCTCTCCTCAGGATATTTCTTTAAAGTCAACCTGGATAGGGCCAGGAGGGTCCCCCCAACACAACAATGCAAATTTGGACTTACTGGAAATTTGGGGGATGAACATTGCTGGCACAGTTCATTTTGATTTTAGAGAAAGGAGGAGTGAGAAGGGTCATGTGTTCTGGGAAAAATGGTTCTGATAACATCCAAGTATCTTAGAGTCAGAAGTACTAGAGAGAGAATCTGGTTAAGTCCAATGCACTCCTTTATGAGGAAATAGAGACCCCCCAAAAGGTTATGCACTCTGTCCAAGGTCACATAGTAAGTTGGAGAAAGCATTAGATGCGGTATCAGTCTCCTGATTCTGTAGTCAAAATGCTCCATTCTCTCAGCCATCAGAATGAGTCACAAAATGAAAACCCATCACCTTCCTTTAGAGAGAACATAAATGAAAACCACCATTCTGAGGGACACTTTGACAATTCCTATTAAACAACCTTAAAATGTTTTTATAGTCCAATCTAATAATTCTATATTTGGAAATCAATTACATAAATATAAACCAAAATCCAAGATACAATTTCACATTACTTGCAGCATTATTTATCAGAACAAGAAGCCATAAGCCTCAGAGAGAGAGGCTTATGGTTAGAAAATAGTTATAAATAGCACAGTATGTCATTTGATGACTACTATTGTAGTACTGTAGGGAAATGTAGAAGAATTTAACAAAAAAAAAATATTGTAACGCTCAGTTCAAAAAGCAGGATACAAGATCATATAT
This sequence comes from Nesogale talazaci, assembly GCA_004026705.1. Lineage (NCBI taxonomy): Eukaryota > Metazoa > Chordata > Mammalia > Afrosoricida > Tenrecidae > Nesogale > Nesogale talazaci. The sequence continues at coordinate 6,680 of PVJH01046182.1, read as the reverse complement.
ATAGTACATAAGAACCTGTACAGAGAAAAATACATTGATTATATTTAAGTAGTTATTAATGGGTGGTTTTTCTTATACTATCTAATTTCATATGGGGAATCCGTATTGCTTTTATACTAGAAAACTACTTAGTACATTTTATTATTAAAACAAACGTAAGGGCTGAGCCCCGGTGACGTAGTGATTGTGCACGGGACTGCGGCCCACTGGATTAGAGGTTCAAATCCAGCAGCAGCTCTCCAGGAGCAAGGCTGGGCCTCCTACTCCCACCACCAGAGGGCAATGATGCCCCCCCCCAAAACAAAACAATAAAACAAACATAAAATGAACCAAGTAATCACAAGTCAAATCAGAAACCAAAGAAAAGCACACTTGATCTTAGCGACAAGGCCGAAAAGAGATGCGTCTGCATTTCTTTAAATGGACAAAGGACTTGAAGTCAATAAGCATACGCACAGAGCTGATATCTTTATTCGTGAAAAAGACCGAACACACGGAGCAACTCCAACTCTCAGAGACCTTGTAGCCCAGAATCCTACCCGATTCCGTGGAGTCTCCAAGGCTCTCCTCTTCATGGAGATAGCCTCCTCTTTCACTCAGGGGGCAGCTGATGGGCTCAAAGAGCTGGCCGACCCGTTAGCAGGTCCCTCCTTCACCCATGATACCGCCAGGACTCCTGGGGGCTCTAGTCAAATCAAAACTACAAGGAGATACCACTTCAGAGTCACTCCCACTCAGCTGGGTGGCTAATCTATATTTAAACCAATAAGAACACCAACGAATGTTAGTGAAGATGTGGAGAAACTAGAAAGCTTCATTCATGGTGGGGACATAAAATGGGGAAGCCGTTATAGAAAGCATCGGGGTGGTGACCCAGCAATTCCACTCCTAGGCATATACCCCACAGAACTGGAATCAGGAACTCAAACAGCTCAGAGCCGCAATATTCACAAGAGCCCAAAGATAGAAACAACACAACTGTACACCAACAGATGCGTGAAGGCGCAAAATGTGGTACACACATACCGTGGAATATAACTGAGCCCTGAAAAAGGATGATATTATAATAATACTGCAATGTGGATGAACCCTGAAAACATTTTCCTAAGTGCAATAAATATATTTATTTAATATCGAATACGATGATTCCATTTTCATAAAATATCCAGAATACACAAATAAACAGAGACTGAAAGCAGTAGGGAGAAGGAGAGCAAGAGAAGGAGAGAAGAGGGAAAGGGGATTATTTTTCAATGGATACAGAGTTTCTGTTTGGGTGATGAAAAAGTTCGAAGCTACATGGTGTTGATAGTTGGGAATATACTTAATACTATTGATATGTATACTTGATAATGACTAGAATGATGAATTTTACATTCCAGGCAGTCCTGGGTTTACAGTGAGTTCCATTCCCAACTGTCTTCAAGTTGAAATTGTACTTGCCAGAACAGTTAGGTAACATTCAGCTCTAACATTAGTTAAGTCAAATATCTGTCTTAGTATATAGTGTACTACATTTCTAAAACTTTAGAAATACTTCCAGATACACTAAAACATTTTTAACATAAGAATATGGTAATAATAATAATGTTTTGATGCATGTTATGAATTTATGCCTGTTTATTAGTAACCATTCTATGCACTTCACATTTTTAATATAACAAGCTTTGTGTAACTACATGCTGTAAGTTGAATGTTTGCAACCTGGGGACTGCCTGTTGTATATTTTAATACACACACACACACACACACACACACACACACACACACTGGAAAGTATCTTTAGCATGTACCATTAGAATGAAGTATGAGGTTTTGGGTTCAGATACCTTTTTACCACATCACATTACCCCATGCCATAATTTTTCATGTCACTCCCGAGTGCCTTTCTTTACAGAATCACGTACGATTAGCATCTAACATAATATATGGTTCTTTGCGATGTTAAAGAAGACCATTCACTGGAGGACTTATAAATACTTCATTCCTTTGATTTGCTTGATCCGACTGCGCCAATTAAAAGCAAACGGCGCATGCCTCCCAAACTGAGTTCAGGTGGAGCGGCTCCTCCTTTCTGCGCCGCTTCTTAATTCAAGGCAGCCCTCCCTCGACGGCACATGGCGAAGGCACGCGTGCTCTTTGGGGCAGGCAGCACGCAGGCTCCGAGCAAAGCATGTGGGGCCGTCATTCCTCGTTCCACAACATCCCAAAGTAACCAAGGTTCTCACACGTACATTTGGAAGGATGTCAAGCCCTTTACGAGCAATAGCAGCCATCTAAAAGTATGATACAACATGGTTTGGGGCAAGAAAGCCGGTCCTAGAGAACTATTAAGTGAAGATGCTCTTTGTCTTTATGTCAGGACGTTGTCGGGGTTGGGGGGAGGGGGGCACTCCCAAACCGCGTCTTAGAGAGATTTCCTCCGTTCCGTGCGCTCTGGGAACAGGAAGTCAGGCTGGGTGGAAGAATTGGTATTCCTCTGCCCACGTGGTTCGCATTCCGACATTTGAAGTGAAGAGGAGCCTTTCCTGACTTGATCTCAAGATGACAACCATGAAGGCAAACTGACAACCTGGGCCTCTGCTGTCAGAGATTTGCACATCAATCAACGAGACTCCATATGGCATCTGTTTGCAGTGAGCGCGTCACTTACCATCAACATCACACTAAATCCTTGCAGTCCAAATGGGCTCTTTCCCCTCCCTCTCGGCCCCCCACCCCCCACCCCCAGCAGATGCGCTCTCCTTCCGTCCCCAGGCCTCTCCCGCTGGGAAGGAGACAGTGCAACAGTGTCTCCTGCTGCCCACTCCCAGGGTGGCAAGTGGGCGCCTCCCCATGCAGAGGAAGGAGGACTGACCCACCGTGGGCAGGTTGACGTCATTCCACTGGCTACTCCGCTAGGTTTACCTGAAGGGGCCCTGGCGGGGTGGTGCGTTATGAGTGGGCTGCTAACCTCAGGGCCAGTAGTTCAAAGCCCCCCGGGAGCAAGAAGTGCCTTTCTGCCCCTGTGCGCAGGTCCGCCCGGCCTGGAAGGGCTCCTCTGGCACGGGCTCGGGGACCCTGAGGCTTCCCTGAGGTTTGTCGCCGGTTCCACTCTTCTCTTGAACCACGTCTCACAGGCTTTTGATTTTCTGCATGTCCACGCCCACGCTTGCCCGCTCGCCTTTCCGATCTTCACCTCGCTGATATTCCAGAGGGCTGGTGAGATCTGGAAAAGAGTTGTATCGACCAAAGAATCCGAGTCTGGGGGTGCCCTCGAGAGTGGCTGATATCGGGCTATGGGCCTATGGTTCCACAGCTTTGGCATGCCATTCAGTGGGAAATCATTCTGCATACGTGCCATTAAAATCCATCCCAAGACAAGGTGACTTTTTAATATGGTTTCAGACCCTTGATGAAAGAAAAATGCATGTCTGGGAGCAATCTCGCTGGGCATATATCTTCCTCTGATGCAATTTTGTGATTCCGAAGTGATAAAAAGAAGTTGTGACTTTTGACATTGCTGAATAAATTCTGGGGGACTGTTTGAATCCATCAGATGACTTCTTCCCCTGAAATACATCCCGCATGTGTACCCTCTTACCATATGTCAAAAGAATACATTTGGAAACCTCTAACATTCAAACACAGTCCTTTGCTCTAATTCTCCTTCTGATCTGAAGCGCTAATTGTCTACTTTGGCATGAATTCATGTCCAATCTTGAATTATGACCTAATTGCTCCAGAAGTGCATTTCTTGCCGCCAGAAATAACTTCCCAAAGGGTATCTGGAACTTGCTGCAGTGGCCCCACCCCAAACCCACTCACGGAAACCATTTCTTGACTGAGGCAACTTGACTCGTTTAGGCCGACTTTGCCTCACAGACCTCAGCAAAAACACTAGCCAGCTTAAAAGACAGTTGTGAGAATAAATTTGTTGACAGATGTACAGCACTTCAGAAATTCAAAGCACTAAGTATGGCAGTAGGTAGTCACCTAATAAGATAATGAAACAACAATTTCTAACTTGAAACAGTATAAGTATGGGCATGTTTTACTTCTGAATATTTTATTCTTTCTTCCTTTTATTGGCTTAAGTATAATACCACACATGCTGATGACTCAATTGCAGTGAAAGAAAAAGAGATATTTTCAGTTTGAATAAGAATTACCTTACCATTTAGCTGCATTTTCTCTCGTACATAAGAATGTGTTTTCATTTTAACACGCCATTTTTTATGCCCCAGGTATAAAGACGATTGAAGGTAAACACCCGCGCTAATCTCCAGTTAGGAAGGCATTTGATCACCGGATTTGCTTTGCATTTGAACCAGGAGTCACTTTAAGAAGACAACCAGCCCTGCCCAGAGTGGAAAGCCACTATTCATTTCTGTTGTACACACAGTCAAATCTTCTTTTATGTGTCCTATTAATAATAATATTTGCTTTCAGAGTGTATACTGTCGCTGAGTTCAGACTCCATTAAAATTATTTCTAGATAAACAACATTCAAGTTCCAATCCTTATAGAGCATCTCTGACTCCCTTTTTTCGAGCACTCGAGTATACAATGCAATTTCAAATTATTTTAAAGCAAAACTTCAGATGGAGCAAAAATTTGTAAAGAATTGTTGTCTAGCCATTTCCAAAGCGCAGAACTGCCCGCCAGGCTTACCGAGGCTGCGATTGTTGATGGACGCAGATTCTCACATCTCTTCCACAGAGCAGCTAGTGGGCTCGAACCGTCGATCTCTCGGTGAACAGATGAGCACTTCAACACTGTGCCGCCAGGGCTTCTGTGGAATAACAATTAGGAACCACTGAAAATTCACAAGAATCTAAAGTGTCACTTGGTTTTTTTTTCCCAGGAAAGATGTTGTCTTTAGACCAGAATCTTTAGCTAAAACTGTGGTGAGAGAGAAAAAGTTAAAAAAAAAAAAAAAAGTAAATGAAATACTATCTTTAAATCAATAATAGGGAAAAATCGAGAAAAACATTAGAAATACATGGGTTAGTTCAAAATAAACAATTATCAAGTCACGTATACCTTGTGAACTATTAGGCTTAAGAGTATTATCCCAGTGTAACTATTGAGGCAGAATTCATTGCCTAAATGCTTAATCTTTCTTGGAAGAAGATACAGCCAGAAGACTCCTTAGAAGTGAAGATGACAAAACTTTGTCTCATGTACTTTGGACATGTTTTTAAGAAAGACCAGTCCTTTACCCATCACCTCAGAATTTTGAAATAATCATTTAAGCATGATGAGAATGTTGTATGTATAAGGGCGGGCAGATTAGAGAAACCCAAATCTGGTTCCTGGCCTGGCCCAGTGAGCGCCAGCGGAGGGCCCCTCATTCTCACCCCCTCTGGCTTCCTGCTGGCCATGGAGCTGGACTTGGGACCTGCCAGAGAGGATCATGGGAGCCGCCTAACCCACCCTTCACCTGCTTGGTGTGGGAGGCAGGGATCTGGGCCCGATTCTGCCCCCTCTTTGGAGGACCCACCCTCACCTCTCCAGGGGACAGAGAGTGACCTGGAGCTGAAGGCACATGGCTGGGGCTGCCGCCTAACATCCAGGGCCTGGCTGGCTGCTAAGCCATGTGTCCTCTGTTGCCCTCAAGGGAGACTGGGTGTCAGGACTGGTTTCTCTATGAAATTATTTTCTGTAAAAGAGAGAAGGAAAAAAAAAAAAAAAGAAGGAAGGAAGGAAAACCAGTCTTGGGAGGAGAACATCATTCTTGGTAAAGTAAAAGGTCAGGCAGACAAGGCAGGCTGGCAGAGCGGTTGGAACAATGAACTCAAACACAGGCCTGAGACCATCCCAGGAGCAGGCAGTGTCTGGCTCTGCTGTACACAGGGTTTCTAAGTGTCGGAAGGGACTTGGGAGCGCCTAACAGCAACAATAAAGGATTACCACCGTGCGCCGAACAAGAAAGACACCCCACTAAGACTTGACGATGAGTGAGAGACTCAGCAGATAGTTCAATGTACGTGAACAGATATGCCGTGCAAATTCTGCACACGTGCATTCCTTAGCAGGGGTGAGTTTAATGAGATTAAACTAAAGGATGCTCAGTACAAGTGTATCTGAAACTGAGGTCTAGGAGGCGAGCATAAAGAATCGGACTCTCACACTTGGGCGGTTGGGGAGCTGAATTCTCCTTCTTCCTTGTGTGGTTCAGAGGCGGTCAGGTACCACCGCCACACCATTTCCCCAAACACAGATGTCCAAGTATCTGGTACAGAGAGTAGCTTTCTTTTTCCATTTAATGGATTTTGTTGGACAAAAAAAAAAGATTAGGAAATCATCAAGATGTGAAACTATGACTGGTCCGCATAACCTCCATTAGGGCAGCGCTTCCATCTCTCTACCCCTCCCCGAGGCACTCTGTGCTTTGTCTTGTACCCAGTCTCAAAGCAACAATCTTGACATCTGTGAGGGGCTTGTGCGTGGTCCTTTTCCCTGTGCTTTGAGTTGGGGGGACACAAAGGCTTTTACAGGACTGTGGGGTGAATGAGGGAAGGTTCTCCAATGAAATTCTCCTGCAAGAGCCCTTGCAACACTTGAAGAATGAGCAGATAGGTACATTTCGTGATGGGGAAAAGAAAATCCTCGTTGCAACTTTCCCAGCCTTTTGGTTCCTCACCAATGCAGATTTCTGTTTTCTTAAAATGTCTTCATGGCTGAGCCCCGGTGGC
>PVJH01046181.1:0-11975 GCA_004026705.1 Nesogale talazaci | reverse complement strand
TTTTACAGTGATGCCCCCCCCCCAAATCATCTTTAGCACAATCCACTCACCCATCCCTTGTGTCAAGCACATTGGTACATTTGTTGCCGTCAGCCTCAAAACATTTGCTTTCTACTTGAGCCCCGGGTATCAGCTCCTCATTCTCCTCCCCTCCCCTAGCCTCCCTCAGGAGCCCTTGATAATTTATGAATTATTATTTTGTCATGTCTTCCACTGCCCGGCGTCTTCCCTTCACTCACTTTTCTGTTGTCCGTCCCCCAGGGAGGAGGTTCTATGTAGATCCTTGTGATCGGTTCTCCCTTTCTGCCCCACCTTCCCTCCACCCTCCCAGGATCAACCCTCCCACCACTGATCCTCAAGGGATCATCTGTCCTGGATTCCTCATATTTCCGGTTCCTATCTGTACCAGTGTACATCCTTTGGTCTAGCCGGATTTGTAAGGTAGAATTGGGGTCATGATAGTGGGGGGCAAAGGGGGGACTTCCTTTTTCCTATATTAGAGGGCTCTTCTTTCGTTTCCAAGAGCCCTGGTGGTTACAGCTGGGCTGCTTTCCTCAAGGAGATGAGTCCCAAACCACCTGTGGCTCTGTGGGAGAAAGAGGAGGCAGTTCTGGCCTCCTGCCATCTTAGCTTGTCCTCTCAGGTTGCCGTGAGTGGGAATCCACGGGTTTGCGGTCAATTTGTTTCTTCTGGCATTTAAGTCTGGGTGGGTGTCGGGGCTACACAGGGTGGACTGCTCACCGCAAAGTTTAGCACTTAGCTCCCACTGGCAGCTGCCTCGAACCAAGATGAGCCTTTATCCTCCCATGAAAAGTTTGTCTCAGAAACTGAGCCCCGGTGACGCAGTGGTTGTGTGCGGGACTGCGGCCCACAGGGTTGGCGGTTCAAATCCAGCAGCAGCTCTCCAGGAGCAAGGCTGGGCCTCCTACCCCCACCAGGGCAGTGATGCAAAAAAAAAATTAGTCTCAGAAATCCACAGGGTGGGTCTCCCCTGTCCTTGAGAGTCCCCTGGGAGCCAGAATCCTCTTGTCATGTTGGGTTCTGGGCTGGGAGCCCTGGCGAGGGAACTATGGGGCTGTCATGGTAAAGCCAGGAGTTAGAAGCCCCAGCTGCGCCGTGGAGAAGATGAGACTTTCTGGTCCCATCAAGACGTGTCGCCTCTGAAGGCACAGGGGCAGGTCAGCTCTCTCCAAGGGGTCGTTCTAAGTCAGCATTGACAGGGTGACCGTGAGCTTGGGGCTTAGTTACTGAGCGTCCTGCTTTGCAGGGATGGACAGAATTGTCTTGTCAGGCAGGCTACGAGCTGGGTCATGGCGTATTTGAAAAATGTCACTCTCTCTGTTTCCCTCTCTCCTTGAGTACCAACCTCCTTTGGAAGATAGGTCTCTTGGCTCTCATTTAAAAGTAGTGAATTCAGGGCTGAGCCCCGGTGGCGTAGTGGTTGTGCGCGGGTCTGCGGCCCACTGGGACGGAGGTTCAATTCCAGCAGTGGGGCTGGGCCTCCTCCTCCCACCACCGGAGAGCGGTGATGCCCCCCCCCCCAAAAAAAAAAAGGAAAAAAGAAAAATACTTTAAAAATCCAGCGAACTCTTATTAGCATCTTGCCACCTTAAGTTGTCATGGGTGATCTTCCAGACAGCGTGACTCCACTGCCAGCGCATGCGTCATCCATGAACAAGGGACCGGTTCTGGCGCGACCTCTGTTTTCGAATGACTTTATTCTTTAACATTTTAAAATGTTTTTATTATGGCTAATTCAATCATTTACAAAGCAGAGAGAGTCGTGTAAGCCCCCTTCCTTTTACACACACACACACACACACACACACACACACACACACACTTGTCAACAAGTCTCAATTCAGACCCAGTCCTGTTTATCTGCATCCCCTCCCCTCCTGGAGACCAATTTCGTGTGTGTGACCAAATTATGAAATGTCGCTGAAAACGAGTGAAAGTGTTTCCCCGTGTGCAATTTCATTTTAGGCCCAGTGATCATCCTAGCGACCATATATGCCCAGTATGTGAGGATGCTAGCCGCAAAGCCAAGATTCGGAACCAAACCCCTGGCGGCGAGTCCACTCACACCCGACAGCACCTAGCGGAGTGTGCAGAAAACGTCCGAGATGGAAACCCTTCATAGGAACGGACGGCCTCATCTTGCTCCATTGCAACAGCTGGTGGCCTTGAACTTCCCATCTTGCTGTTAGCAGCAGCCCAGTGTGCCACCCACAGAGTCACCACGAGCGGCCCCTCCATGTCCGTGCTGATTGAAACCGCGTTCTCAGCGACATTCCGTGGAACCACGAAGACGCGCCAAGTTTCCCTGAAGTTAAACTGATCCAATAGAGAGGGCTGTTCTGTGTTTCGACACTTTCTCCCGAGGGGCCGGCAGTCTTCCTGGATGTTGATCTTGGTGGTGGGAGGGCTTGTGGGTATGTTTTTGTTTTGTTTTTTGACTCGAGGGGAGCGAGTTTCTTTTTTTTCGGGGGTGGGGGGCTCACTGCCCTCTGGTGGGATTGGGAGGCCCAGCTTTGCTCCTGGAGTGCTGCTGCTGGATTTGAACCGTCAACCCAGTGGGCCGCAGTCCCGCACACAACCACGACGCCACCGGGACTCAGCCGTGTTTCTAATTTTCTTATTTCCAACTTAGGATGGTGAAAGCGGTGGAGGGGGCTGGCATTTACGCACGTAGAGATGGCAGGGGAGAAAGCATGATCATGAAGGGGGTTTTCCCAGGTTGAGGCTTATCCAGGTGTGCTGACCCCTGCGATTTCCCCAAATGCGGGAAACCCAAGTGTATCATTTGTGGGAGGGGGACTGTGTTCAAGCTCTCTCCCCTTGGTCAGATGGCGGACGCAGAATCGTCGGGTAGGGGTTGCTTTAGACTCTGAGGGAAACCTTTTGTTTGTCGATTACTTTCTGTAAATCTCAGCCCCGCTTGGATGGTCGGTGTGGAGTGAGAGAGAGAGAGTGGGGGGAGAAGAGGGGGACCTGGGGAGGTGCAAGGAGGAGAGGGACGGGAGCGAGGGACAGAGAGGTGGCTGAGAGAGAGTCCTCTGGTTTGCTTTTTTCAGTGTTGCAAAAGGTGACAATATAAAAATTTGGTTTCTGGGATTCTCTTTTGGAGATTTCCTTGGTCAGTTGAACTCTGAAATGTGAAAAAGACAACTTTAGCAGGCCAAGGTCTCTTTGGAGCCAGTCGGCAAGCTCGCAGTCATCCCTGGGGAGCAGTTGAAACAGGGAGAGCCAGGAATCACAATGCCCTGAGTGAAATGTTTATTTTTCTTGCAAATTGCTTCTCTGGTGCTTTCACTGCTGTTTTGCTGGGCAAGAGATACGTTTTCTATCCGTTGCATTTTCTGTTGTTGTTGTTGTTAATAAAACAGCTTGCTTTTCCTCGCCCTGCCACAGAACAGAGTTCAGGAAGCCTCTGTGATTCCGATGATGTCATCTGTGTACGTCTGATGCGTCTCAATGCAGGGCCGATGCAGCAAAATAAATGACAGACATGCAGACGGTGCAGGCTCCCTCACCTTTGGGTGGCCACTGTGCCTCCCCGCCCAGCGAGCCCCCCCAAAGTACTTTCTCTCACAGCTCTGAGGGCCACAGCTTCCAACTGGACATGGCTCCTGAGACCGGCGGATCTGATTTCCGCACACGGAAGAGAAGCCGTCGCCTCCCACCAGGTAGCGGGCCTGCTCCTGGCCTCCTGTCACTCTCCCATGCACGTCCGATGAGACGGAGAGCATGTTTATCTCATAGTGCCGTCTGTGTTTGAACATATAAGCCTGAAGCGATCCTAGCGATTTTTTTTTCTTTTGGTTTTTTGGGGGGGGGGCATCACTGCCCTCTGGTGGTGGGAGTAGGAGGCCCAGCCTTTGCTCCTGTGGAGCCGCTGCTGGCATTGAACCTCCATCCCTGTGGGCCGCAGTCCCGCGCACAACCACTACTATGCCACCGGGGCTCAGCCCGATCCTAGCAATTTTTTTTTTAGGGGGGGCATCACTGCTCTCCGGTGGTGGGAGTAGGAGGCCCAGCCCCACTGCTGGAATGGAACCTCCGTCCCAGTGGGCCGCAGTCCCGCGCACAACCACGACGCCACCGGGGCTCAGCCCTGCCGGATGCTAGCAATTTAAAAGGAGAAATTATCAGGTTATAATACTATCAGAGGGTCGAGAAGCAGATGCTTTTCAACCAGCAAATAAGGCTGCTGACGTCGGAGTGTCTCCTTGGGGAGCCCAGCCAGGAACGGAACGGAAACCCGCTGGACTCCAGGGCTCTCCGGCAGCAGGCCTGGTGTGAATGAAGGAGCCCAAGCAGCTGTCTCTTGGTGAGTAATAAACGACCCCCAAATCCAGCCACTTAAAACAGCATTCAATATTGCAGAGATATGAACACACCCTGACTCTAAGGCCCTGGCTCAAGGTCTGGGGTGGGTGGTGCGTTATAGTCTGTTAGCCAGAGGCGAGCCTGAGTGTTCCTTCCCGCCTGGACCCTCCACAAGGCAGTGTGCAGCCTGGCCTGCCTTTCTGCAGCAGCCAGCTTCCCTCAGAGTAAGGCCAGGAGGGGCTGCCCAAGACAGAGACCTCGTCCCCAGGGGGCCAGGCTGTCCCCTCTCACACTTCCTATTTGCTAGAAATGAGGGATTCCATCCTGCCCTCCCCAAGGGGAATGGATGACACAAGGGCAGCTGCCGCTTAGGCCCCAACAATTACTTTTCAATGATCAGATAAGGAAGGCACACATTCAAAGATTGATTCCCAACGCGCTCCCCCTTCCTCGGCTTCATAAATTGGCTGATTAGTCAGAGTCAGATTCAAACCCTGCTGTTAAGTCCCCTCTCTTCCACCCCCTCCATCCCCCATCCGCGTGCAGATGGACCCTGGCGACCTTGCGGCAGCACTGGCTTACGTCATGGCAGGGCCAGCGGGCCACAGTCACCAGCTGCTCTGGGGGAAAAGGATGAAGCCATCTGCCCCCTCAAGATTGACATCCTCAGAAACCCGACCTAGCGCCAGAATGCACCCAAATGCGCATTTTATTTTTTAATATTCCAAGACACACACACACACACACACACACACACACACACACACACACCAGGAAAGGTTTATATACATATGAGGGGTTTTCAAAAAAATTGGTAGGAAAGTTCTGTTATTATTCAATTCTATTTGTTTTTTTGTTTTTTATTTTTTTTATTTTTTTGGGGGGGCATCACTGCTCTCCGGTGGTGGGAGTAGGAGGCCCAACCCCACTGCTGGAATTGAACCTCCGTCCCAGTGGGCCGCAGTCCCGCGCACAACCGCTACGCCACTGGGGCTCAGCCCTATTCAATTCTATTTTTCACCAACCTTTTGGAGCCCCTTTCTGTATTCCAACACACACATGTACATGCCTGTACACAGCCAAATCTCTGGCAGTTGATCCTAATTTCATGAAGCCCCTGTAACAGAGTAGAACTGCTATAGATCTGTGCATATGTACATATATCCAGGCATATATCCATCTCCAGATATATATTCTAATGTGCATGTATGCATAGCTGTCTTTACTCTTTTTATTTTTTTTTGTGGGCATCACTGCCCTCTGGTGGTCGTGGGAGCTACCCAGCCTTGCTCCTGGAGAGCCGCTGCTGGATTTGAACCACCAAGCCCGTGGGCCGCAGTTCCCGCACTCCACCACCGGGGCTCAGCTCAGCTGTCTTTACTCTTAAGCAAAGCGGAAACAGCTGACTACAGGTAACGGATCAGAGGGCTGACTTTATCTTAGCCCTGGGGCGCTGTCAGGAAAGCGTTGGAGGAACAGCCAGGTGGACGGTCCCAGCACACCAGCAGCTCCACAGGCGAAAGGTGAGGCTGTCTGTTCCCTTCATGGTGCACAGCCATGGACACCCTATATAGCCTCACCACAAGTCGGACTCAGCCTGTGATTGTTCCGTGGATTGTACCAGCGACGGACTGTTGCTGCCCCACCCTGCTGTCCGCTGCCTCTGCCTGTCTTGCCTGAGGGCGGACTCTGCTGCTTTCTTGACCTTGGAGCGGCAGCCGGTGTGAGCTGAAGGGCCTTCAGTGTTATTCACTGTTGCATGAGAAGTGAGTCGTCGTTCTGGTTCTGTTTCTCTATAGAACCCTAAGACACAGCCTGGGTTTGGGTTTCTTGGTGTGTGTGTGTGTGAAGTTAAATGAGCACGCTGGGCTGTCAGAAGAGCCACCGGGAGACTCCTCTGGGGCTTGCGTGGCCGTCTAAGTCCCCGCGACACTGGACAGAGGACCTGTCCGAGGGCGCAGGGTGACACAGACAGCAGGGCCACCAGCCGTCCCTTGGGAGAGAGGCGAGGCTGGCGGCTCCCATGCAGCTTCACAGTCCTGCCGGGTCATGTTGAGTCGGAACCAGCTGCCCGTGGGAGAAGGTGTGGTCTGGGTTTGGGTAGGACATCCAGGGTTTATCTACGAAGGAGAGCCCCTTTCCTAGAGGGTAGGGCTGGACAGCCACCTCGTTCAGAGCTAACTGTGTGCGGGGAGCGGAGAACGGCAGAAGAATGTGCACAGGTGGGTCCTGTGGTCTCAGATGGCAAGGAGCCTGGCAGGCTGGGTTTCTGGGGCGAAGCGGGACCTTCACCCTTGTGAGTTGGAGGGGAGCCCCAAGCACCTTCTCATCATTAATATCACTCCCGACGCTATCTTCCGATGGTCATGCTGCCTCTTACAAGCTCGTGGCTGATGGCTGCATAGCTGGCAGCTTTTTCTACAGCAGCAGACATGTCCACGGCTCTCTGGGTAATGAGGACAACCCCTCCCCCTTTCCGTGCCCCGGCACTGGTGTGAGGTTACTCCTCCAATGTCCTCAGGGACCTTTAGGGGGAGGGGACAGCCCACTTTGCCACACATAGGGTTACCTGTAACTGGGGAGGGGGGTGCGCCTTGCACGTCCACTGAGTTGGAAATACATTCTCTCTGTGTGTGTGTGCAGATCTGGCTGCTGCCAGCATGATGGGCCCGGAGGTGCGCTTAGTCCCGTCTGAGGTCTCTTTCACTGTACCCCTCAGTGACACGCCCATTCCATTGTGGGGGCTGGCACCCCACGCCTGTCCTCATAAACAGACTCCAGAGGTAGATCAGACCGGATGGGCCCGGGTTCTTCCAGCGCAGGTGGGGTGGGGTGGGGTGGCGGGGACGGTACTTGGACAGCAGGCGTCTACTCGGGGTCTCCTTCCACTCTGCTTATCACCTGGCCTTCCCCGCGCCAGTCAGTGGCCTCCGACCAGGTCAGATGGCTTTGCGGCTGGTTCCAGAGGAGAAGAACCGCTGGCAGTTTGTGGTCGTCACGGAACCCCCTCCCGCGGCCAGCAAGGTCAAGGGGAACAGGGCGCCGTGCCTCCAGGACCTTCTCAGAGGGCGGCCCGCTGCACTCCCGACTTCTCGGGTGGCCGGCAACTTCCGGAAGGACGCAGAGGTGAGTCACCGGCCCCAGCTGTGGACGTCAGCTCTCTGGAATGGCAGCGGCTACCAAGTCCAAAGGGGTCCACTTTCTTTCGGAACCTGGTGTGTCACGGGGCGGGTTCATGGAAGAGCGATCGATTGCAGTAGGACTGGAGCAGAGTGAAGGAAGGAGCAGGGAGGGTGCTGCAGAGACAGCTCTGAGGGGGGAGGAAGAGCACCCAGAACTGCTGGAGGGGCCAGTCCCTCGAGTCCTCGTGCCAGGTGCTGGAGCAGCGGGGGGGTGGGGGGGGTGGGAGGTGTCCTGCTGAAGCCTTGGTGCTAGGGGGTGACTGCAGCTGCGTGCTGCTGATCACACGTGCACTGCAGGTTCTGGGCCCGGAGAGGCCCCCTGTACCCATGGTGCCTGGCCCTGGAGAAGCTGGGCACCCTGCCAAGCCTGCCCAGGGAGCGTCCCGGGACCAGACCAGTCCTCCCGGCTGCAGCGTCACTCGAGTCCGTGGTGGACACACCCTGAAGTGACCCGACCCTCCCCCCACCCCCCGGGACCCTGGTCATTTGCTTCTACACAAGAGCTGGGATGTCCCTCCTAGGGCCATAGGCCTTTACAGTAAAGTGACCAGATGTCCCTCTTTGGACGGGACTGTCCTGATTTCCCCACATCCCACATTTTTTCCCACATTCCACAGCATTTTTTTTTCGTTTTTGTTTTTTTGTGGGCATCACTGCCCTCTGGTGGGAGTGGGAGGCCCAGCCTTGCTCCTGGAGAGCTGTTGCTGGGTTTGAACCGCCAAGCCAGTGGGCCGCAGTCCCGCACTCAACCACTATGCCACTGGGACTCAGCTCCCCCCAGGCATTTTTTAAAAAGTCCTGGTTTTTGGAAAGAATACATGACAAGCTAGGGAACGGTGGGAGAATGAGAAGGGAATGTATTCCCTCTACCCCCCACCCCCTGGTCAATGATATCCCCATTTTACCAATGTTAAAATCTGGTCATTATACTTTATAGACGACTGGAGGAGGCCACGGCAGGGCAGCCGTCCGACAGTCAGTGATCCCGGGGTCTCCAGCAGTCCAAGGAGGCTGGCCGGTGCCCCCTGTCCCTGCGCCTGGACCCACAGGAACGGTGAGACCGGGAACAGACGCATGTAGGGGTTGGCGAAGCCCATAGAAGACACACACAGCCATGTCCAACTGCTCCACATTCGAACTACTGCCCCCCCCCCCAAAAAAAAACAAAAAACAAAAACCCAGCAAAGGTTGATGGACATCTGCTGGGTGCTGCTCAAGAGACCCGGATGGGCCCAACGAGTTTCCAGAGTGCCCTGCACCACTGACACAGTGGGGTTGGGGACAGTCCTGTGTGGGCACTGCTGCCCCACAGACCACAGGGAGCGCTGGTGTGAGGGCGGGAAATCACCTGTCGCCACTGTGTTTTATGCACTTCACTTGCATAAACTATCCCAACTGTGGGAGAAAGAGGGGACTTTCCCACAATTATATGTACTCCAAAACATTAAGCAACTATTTGCCAGCATCTGGTGTGGAAGTCAGAAGTTAGTTATTCTCCCTGAAAGCTCCAGTTATCAGAGGCCTTTGTCTCTCCCACAAAAGATAGGGCTGATTTCCTGCTGTGAGGACAGTAGGTGGCTCCCTCTGAAGTATGCTAACCACGGTGGGTGAGTGGGGGTTCACTGGCTGCCGGCAATGGTCTCTAACCAGACAAACCTGTTCTTCCACATTCCTGAGTCTGGGGTCTGCCCTTGTCTCACACACACACCCCTTCCCTGTCACATATGCACCCTTAGATCATCCCCCTCATGACTGAATAGCCACTAGGATAACCCCTTCTTGTGACCTGTAAAGGCAGGGCTCATATGTCCCCCCACATAAGGTTATATAAATTTGGAGAAGATAAAGCTCTTTCTCTCCCCATGTGGACCACCAAACGGAACTGAGGTGAGCGTGCTACCATGAAATGTGTCTCTCTGACTCTTTCCTTTCTCCTGCTCTGTGATTTTACTATAATTCATCATTATCGCCGTGCAACTGCACCTACTTGAACCCGTGATGTAATATCGGAGGCTGGTTTCCTCTGAGCCGTAACCACCGTTCCAGAAAGTGAGTGACACCAGCAGTCAAGGCAGGGCGAAGACTGAGAACTGCGCCCAAGCTAAAGACATTTATTTCATGGAGAAATTTGAATCAGGCCCCAGCTTGTCTAATAAGACAGCTGACTACGAGACAACATGGCTAAGTGGACGTTATCAACATCTGGGGTGTTGTGTGTGATTAAAGTGGCCAATGTGGCTAAGCCCTGGTGGCTCAGTGGTTGTGTGTAGGACTGCGGCCCACAGGGCTGATGGTTCAAATCCAGCAGCAGCTCTCCAGGAGCAAGGCTGGGCTTCCTACTCCCACCAGGGCAGCAGTGCCACAAAAACAAAACAAAGTGGCGAATGTAACAGGAGGTGTGAGATCATTCATCACGACCATCGCAGAGGCTGAAAGGGGACTGAATTCGGATGGATTCAAACCAGCTTGGCGGCAAGGGTATCAAGACCGTGGTAAGCACCAGGGGAGGAGCCCCATAGTGATTCAAAGTCCTTGACAGATGAACTTAAAAGGGTAACGTGGGGGCCTCAGAACCCACTATGTGGTTTTCCATCATGACGCATGGGAAAAACATATTGAGTTCCTAAACTCTGTGGTGCTCGAACATGATTTGGGAACACATTGAGTGGGGGCCAGCCGTTCATGACTGTCTATGAAAAGGTCTGTGGGGCCAATCCATCCAGTGCGGTGGAAGAAAGACCGGGTGATCGGCTTCCATAAAGATGACCCCTTAGGGCAGTTCTACTCTGCAACACCAGGGGGTGCTGTGAACTGGACCCGCTTCACTGATGGTGCCAAAGGGTTTGGCTTCTGTTAGGTTGTTTCTGTTTTTTTCCCCCCAGTTTACAATTGTACCATCTGGCAAAAGAAAAATACGAGATGGCTCAGCTCCTTTTTTTTTTTTTTTTTTTTTTTGCAGAGCAGGGAAAAGGCGGTTGCGTGCCGAGTGGAGAGGCAATTAGCTGGTAAATGGCACAGGCCACCGGCTGGCTTTCCTGGACACGCTTCTGCACCCATTTGCGTGGCAAAGCCATTCCCTATTTCTTTTGTTTGTTTGTTTTTGGGCATCACTGCTCTCGGTGGTGGGAGTAGGAGGCCCAGCCCCACTGCTGGAAGTGAACCTCCGTCCCAGTGGGCCGCAGTCCCGTGCACAACCACTACGCCACCGGGGCTCAGCCCTTCCCTATTTCTTTCTAATAGGATACAGCTCGTGGTCTGACGAGGTCTCAACCCCCACACCCTACCCCCCCGTGAGGACACAAACCCACTGTGGCCGGTTGTATTGCACAGCAAATGTCAAGAACCCTGAATATTTTGTTGCCTGGAGACGACATTCTAAAGTCACTCCCAACTGGCACATAAAATAATAGTAATGAGAGAGAAGAAGGTGGTTAGTGTGGTGTCCTCGGACGAAGAGAGGACTTGCCCACAATTATATCCACTCCAAAATATTAAGCAAATAGTAGGAACCATTTGCCACCTCAGAAGCTTATTCTCCCTAAAGGTTTCAGCAAACCGGAGGCCTTTGTCTCTCCCACAGAAGATAGGGCACTCCCTGCAGTTAGGACAATAGGTCACTTTCCCTAAAGCTTTAGCTAATTCAGGCCTCAGGCCCCAAATTAGGCCACTACCAAGAAACTGGGGTCCACCTTCCTTGTCACATGGGGACCCTAACCCCACCCTCTCCGCTCACGTGTACCCCTAGATCGTTCCCCTCGATACTGTATAACCTATGGGATAACCTTCCTGTGACGCATCTTTACCTGTAATCAGGGGCTTGCCTGTCTCCAAAAGATATACGAGGCTTGGTCATGATAAAGGAGCTCTTCCACCCTCTTGCTTGGGCCCCTCTCCTCCCTGTTCCCACTCCCCATGTCCTCTCCTGCCCCCTTACTCTCTCTCTCCACGTGGACCACCACGCGGGGCGGAGGTGAGCAGGCTACCGTGAAACGTGTCCGACTCCATTCTCTCTCTCATGCTATGACTTTACCATAATGGTGAATTATCACCCTACAACTGTGCCTCCTGGAACCCCCCCCCCCCCCCATGGTCAGGTTGGAGGCTGGCTTTCTCTGACAGCGTGGTAGGTACATCATCTGTCCCGCCGACAGAAGGGGTGGAGTCTAGCCTGTCCATCAGGCCATAGCCCATGAGGCCTCTGTGGGGGCCTGGCCTTCTCCTGGGGATTCTGGGAACTCCTGTCTTGCTCCACAGAGGTGGGAAGCACACTCTCTCCCTGGGAGACATTCCTATTGACATCAGCTACCAGAGCCCTGGAACTGGAAGAGTCACGTGGAGACCCCTGCCAGGCCTGAGCTGCTTCTAGTACTGGAGCCACACTCTTACAGGCCTGTGGCCTTTCTGCATTTGGTGTGGCTACATGCGTTTTGTGAGTCTGAAGAGTAATTTAGAGTGGTGTCA
>PVJH01046180.1:0-11974 GCA_004026705.1 Nesogale talazaci | reverse complement strand
GGAAGAGGATGAGGAGCCTGGGCCTGGGGCGGGGGCGGGGGGCAGGGATCATTTCTGAGACTCCCCTTCCTCGTTGTCCAAGGCTCTTGGGAAGCTTCTCCATTATAGTGAATTATTTTAAACAGTTTTCCATTTGTCTAGATGATAATGGATGGGGATTTGTTTGGGGAGCGGGGCTAGAAGCGGAAGGCAGGATAAGGGCAGAAACCCAGACTTTTAGGGAAGAGCACATTTAGGCAGCATACTATTGTGGGGGGGAGGGGGGTGGGGGGGAGGCGGATGCTACCCGAGGACTCCAAAGTGAGTTAAGTGCGCGCACCAAAGGGAAGAAGGGAGGGAGACAATGTCTAATTCTGTTCCCGTTACAAGCTTGCCTCTGAAGCTGGTACTATCAACTGTTTCACTTGTAGTTGCCAAATGGAAGGCTCACATTGATGAATTGCCTAGAGACGGTTGTCTACCCGGCAACCCCTTTTTCTTTGAATCTTTCATTGAGTCAACTGTTTTGAAAGTGTGTGTTTGATATCAAATGCATTCAAAACGTCGTGGAGGTATGACAGGAAACATCTAGTCTTTTGAAGCGAGCGAGGCAGTGTCACCAAATCCTTCCAGCAGTGGTTTTTTTTTTGCCTATGAATATTCACTGGAGGTCTGTGCATCTCTCCTCTTGTCCACCGCCTGTGGGGCACATACTTGATCTTCTCCTGCTGCCCTCTGGTGTGTGTTAAGAAAGAAATCCAGGCTGCCATGGAAAGCCATGTTGGTGTGGGTCAGAGCTGCTGGCTGACCCAGACTGTGGATGGACGCAGCTGCTGATGGAGAGAGAGGCGGTCTGAGTTCCCCCGGAGTCAACTGGCAGTCACTCCTGGCTATGTACTTCACTTCCAAACCCTCAACTGCAGAAGACAGACAGGAACAGGTCGGCTGGGACCTCATGTAGGGGTCCTCATGAATCAGCATGACAATGGACAGAATTATTTTTTCAGTTATTCGTCACCTTCAAAGTGAACTATTGTTCAAGTCAACAAAATGTATTGTCATAAGCGGTGTGTGTGTGTGTGTGTGTGTGTGTGTAAAAGAAATATTTTTCAAAACCAGGCTGATTGTCACTGGGACAGACTTAAGAAAAAGATCTGATCAAGAAAACTTCAGTGATGTTTAACAGCTGTTTCATGGGTATATATCTGTTATGTTGTTCAACCACAATTAAATGTGATTTTAATAATCATTTGGTATTTAAATAATATACTATGATTGTCATATGGAATTTTAATTAAATGCACATTTTCACATAAAATATGAAGCGTTACCACTGTGAAAAGACCTTTTCTCTGAAGAACATTTTTTTAAAGTAATGTTCCCTGTGATTCAGTAAAGAGAAAATTCTTCTACAATATTATTTACCCTCCTACATTAATCCAGCATTTGATGAGTCTTGAGGGAATGAAAGACAAGAATTTTAAACTAAGTAAGTGTTCTTATAATCTCCTAATGAGGATAATGAAAACAGCACACACAAGGATAGGTTTCAGATAAAATATGCTCCGAGTAAATAACACATAAGAAGCAGAGTTACTTCCACACTGTCTCGGTTCAAGGCATTTCCTGCATGCCATGTTTGTAAAGCAGTCACATTCCATCTTCCCTACCTTTGTTCTCATTTTCTTTGGGAAACTTTATATCTCCTACTTTTTTATCCCCCAGCATTCAAAAGCTAAGGACTTAGATCTTAGT
The DNA here is from genome assembly GCA_004026705.1 of Nesogale talazaci. Classification (NCBI taxonomy): domain Eukaryota; kingdom Metazoa; phylum Chordata; class Mammalia; order Afrosoricida; family Tenrecidae; genus Nesogale; species Nesogale talazaci. The sequence goes on along the minus strand of PVJH01046180.1, from coordinate 10,240 downwards.
TAAAAGCAAGCTTGTAAATGTTCAATCACTGACCATCCTTTAAAAAACTTGCTGTTTGGATGCCCATCAAATTTGCCTCCTAAAATCCTCTTCCCTTCCCCTGATTTGGAAGAACTCTTTAAAGGAACATTTCTGGTGTTTGGGTTATTTTGTTTTGTTTTTCCTTTTCCCTTTTATAACCTCTGCTGCCTGTTTGTCATCACTCCTCCATCCCCCAAAGGCTTTGTGGCAGTCATGTGCTTATGCTAATTTTATTGTTGAAATGTAGGGGTGGAGTCTAGCCTGTTAATCTGGAGATAGCCATTGAGTAGCCAATGAGGCCTCCATGTGGGCATGGCTTTATCCTGAGATTTTTGGGAAATCTCGCGATATTTTCCTCGTGAGGATGAGAAGCTGTCCCCCTGGTTGTTGAGAATTAGTTTCAGAGACGATAAATCATGGACAAGACAAGATGGCAGCGTCCAAGAAACTGGAGGATCCGGCAGAGAGACCACACGGTTTTGCCCTGATGGAGCCAGACCTCTGAAGCTGGGGCAACCAGATGGAGACCTCTGCCAGCAATGAGTTGCTTCTGCTGTTGATGGACCCTGAGCCCTGGGGGCGAGGAGCCATGTGGAGACCCCTGCCAGCATTGGGATTCTGCACCCACTGACCTGTGACTTCATGAGTCAGAAGGGAACTTTATAGACTGATTTGGGGCAGATGGGTTAATATCGGACTTATGACTTTGAACTGGACTGGGCTCAATGTCTTGTTCCTCTTGTATATAAACCTTTTCCTTATATCTATATGTGTGTCTATGAAATCTGTTCCTCTAGTTTACCCGGACTAACACAGGTTTCTTTCTTGGGGACAAGTAAGTAAGGGTAACAGACCCTTCCTCAATGATCAGGGGAACCTGATGGAAGAGTTAGTGTTTATAACCAAAAGCCTGACATTTAAAAATGGTTCTAATTTTTTTTTTAACAAAAGCTGAAATTTGCAACTCTTCCTCGCCACCAAGAAGCCTTTGTACTGAGGACACCAGTGGCCATGGAGTGGGCTCCAGCATGTGTCAGCGTAGGGATTGCAGTGAGTGATTATGCAGCAGTGGGTTGCAGCCCTTGCTCCCCTGGAGCCTGGGTCTACGCGAACTTGCATCTCCCCCACTCTATAATCAGTGGAGGACCCCAACCAGGGCTCCGTGCGAAACTTTTAGCAGCTGTCTTTTCATTTTTGTCTCTGTGTTTGTTTTCCATCTTCCTAAAATTACAAGAATTCTTTATGTGAGAAGTGTGTTAAACACATGTCAGCCTCGCTTCAGGATGAATGATGGTTTGTCATCTGAGGACTGAGTACAGACGTCTAGTTATTTTCTAAAGAGATAGTGTCTCAAAGGGAAATCATGGAACCTCTAGTTGTTATGAAAATGCCAACAAACTCATCTCACATATACCTAACCTTTAAAAGCCAAAAGAACTTCCCCGGGGTTGCTAAAATTCCTTCTCACAATTTTCTAGCAATATAAAAGTATATTATCTAAGAGTTGAGGATATTATGTAAAAGAAGTTATTGTTTTGGAGGAAGTATAGCAGAATATTGCTTTGAAGAAAAGAAGCAGTATATCACCTTGCATACTTTGGACATGGTCGCAGGAGGGACCAACTGTTGGTGAAAACATCATGCATGGTAAAATTATGCATCAGAAAAGAAGAAAAAGAATCTCAGGGAGCTGGATTGACATAATAGCTGTAACAATGGGTTTGGACGTGCCAACTGCTGTGAGAATGGATACAGAATACAGCCTTCTTTGGCTGTTATACAGCCACCAGGAGTCAGAGTCCACTCAATAGCAACAACAAATTATTTATTTTCTGTCTTCAAGTCTCAAGTTTCTGAGGGAATGCATATGTAGGTTAAAAAGAACATGCCAGAAGTGACACGTAAAATAGAAATCTGTTTAGCAGGTACTATGCAGGTAATCTCAGAATATCTCGTTGGAACTATAAATTGCTACTAAATCCTTCTCCTTTGACTGGGAAAAGGGGAATGATACAAGGGAACAGAGCAGTAGGAGGAACACCTGGTAGGGAAGGATTCCTTGAGTCTCTGGGTTCATAAGAAAATATATATGGACGAAAGGAGAAAATATATCTGATATTTGTATGTTAGTCCAGGTAACCTAGAGAAAGAAATACATAGACTCACATATGGCTATAAGGAAAAGGTTTATAGACAAGAGAAATGGGACATTGAGAAAGCATCCCAGCCCAGTCCAGTTCAAAGTCATAAGTCCGATATTAACCCATATTCCCGATATCAGTCTAAAAAGTCTCCTTCCGACTCATGAAGTCACAGGCCAGTGGGTGTAGAGTTCCAGGGCTGGCAGGGGTCTCCCCAGGGCTCCTCGCTTCCAGGGCTCAGGATCGATCAACAGCATCCAGTGGTGATAGAAGCAACTCAGCACTGGCAGGAGTCTCCACGTGCCTTCTTCAGCTTCAGAGGTCTGGTCCCATCAGGGTAAGGCCATGTGACTTCTCCTCTGGCTCATCCAGCTCCTTGGATGCTGCTATCTTGTGTTCTCCATAGTTCATTATTTCCGAGACTACCTCCTAGCAACTGGGAAATAGCTTCTCATCTTCATCAGGGAAAAATTGTGAAATTTCCCAGAAGTCTCAGGAGAAAGCCATGCCCACACCGAGAACTCATTGGCTACTCAATGGCTATCTCCAGATTAACAGGCTAGACTCCACCCCTAAATCTCAATCATGAAATTAACATAAGCACATGACTGCCACAATTTGTTAGACTGAGAGAAAAACAAGACACTGAGGTTAGTAAAGCACAGAAGAGACTCCAAGAGGGCCACCATATGCAGGCGTTAGAAGAGGTGTCACAACCTGGAAAATGGGATCAAGGACAAGAAGACCAAGGGTATCATCTTAATGGGATAATCAATTGACAATGTCATCAACAATGTTGATGTTTTACCACCTAGTTTGGTGTGTAGTGTCCAGAATCTTCAAAGTTTGCAAGGAGCTGCTTAAGATACAACTATTGGTCTCTATTTCGTGCAAGAAAAAAGCTCAAAAATCAATAATTTAAAAAAACCGACTATAGGACTAATTGTCTCCATGAAGCATTGTCTCCTTTGAGTCCAGAAAAACTAAATAGTGCCTGACTAACACTACCAAATTATCTTATCAGGGTTACAGTAGGTGGATCCTGATGGGAAAGGAACCAAAGGTGGTCAGAAGCTGCAAATTCTCAGAATTCCAATGTGCTGAACCCAACAAGATTTCAGGAAGCCTGAAGACTAGTGCCCTAGGATTTCTTTAACCTTGAAGTGAAATCATCCCCTAAAACTACCCTTTAACTAAATAGCAGGCTAGTTTAAAAAGTAAACAGTGACATCCTTGAGCACTCTGCTCTTTAAAAAAAAATGAATCTGCAGCAGACCAAATGAACAGCAATTATTCTAAAACATGGAGGGAAGGTTGTATGAGGCTGAGACTAAAGTAATAGAAATAAAAGAGAAATTAAGGAATTAATGGGAATAAGGATGGAAATAAGGAGAATGTTGTCACAATAAAATGATTCTTTTTAATGTTGTCACAATGTGGAGATGTATCCAATGTCCCTGAATTTATGTAGACATTACTGAATAGGAAATTGTTTTGCCATGCATACTTTCACTAAAAATAAAGCACTTAAAGAGAAGATTAGAGAGACAAAATTGTGAAATGGAGATCCGGGTCACCATAGAACATTAGCCAGGGTCCCCAGAGGGAACTTCCTTGGTGTCACTCTCCAGTTTGCCATCATCGTCCCTAGGGTGGAGAGTCAAACTGAGGTCTGGAATGCAGCCACAAACACCAAAAATTTGTGAAGGAGGTGGTAACAGGAAGCATATCTTAGACCTGCGGTGTATCTGTGTCTCCTATCCCCACCTATTCAATGTTCTAGACCTATTTCTCTACTCCAGAATGAATATTAATGCCCAGGCCACATAGAATTAAATCAATTGGCCTTGTGGAGAGGGTTTGCGGCTGCTGCTCCGTGCCACGGCTCTGGTTCCAGTTCAACACACAACAAAACCACAACACACTGGGGCTGGTCCCGCAACATCCTCGCTAGTGTGCCCAGGTCTGAACCCGTTTTTGCAGCCAATGTGTTGACCCATCTTGTTGGCGGTCCTCCTCTTTTTCACAGCCTGTCTGCTTTACCAAGCACACTGTCTTTTCCCAGGGACTGGTCTCTCCGGTCAGCATGTCCAAAGTATGCCCATCCGAGGCTAGCCATCCTTGCCCTTACGAAGCACTTGGTGTGTACTTCCTCCCAGACAGATCAGTTTGTCTTTTGAGCCATCCACAGTGCTTTCCATGTTCTTCTCCAGCACCACAAATCAAATGCATCAATTCCTATTCAGAGTGCCTTATTCAATATACGTATTAGGGGATGAAAACACTGTGGTGTGGCCAAGCATACCTTAGTATTGCTTTCCAATACGCTGAAGAGGTCTTGTGCAGAAGATTTACCTGATTCTATAGATCATTTGAGTTTTTGACTGCTGTGTCCATGAGCAGTGATTGTGGACCCAACAAAGACAAAAGGCTTGACCGCCAACCATTTCTCCATGCATCCTGATGCTAATTAGTGGTTCAACCGTGAGGATTTGGGTATCCTTTACATTAAATTGTAATTCACACTGAAATTTGCAATCCTTTATGTTCACCCACAACTTCTTAAAGTCCTCCTCATTGTCAGCAAGCAAGATTGTGTTATCTGCCTATTGCAGGTTGTTAATAAGCCTCTTTCTAATGGATATGCCACATTCTTCTTCAGATAATCCAGTTCCTCTGATTATTTGCTCAGCACATGTGGCAGTCACCTAATCTGGGGTCAATTTGAGGATTAAGAGTATAGGGGTGGAGCTGAGCCCCAATGGCATAGTGGTTGAGACAGGAGCATCTCCCCAGAAGCAAGACTGGGCCTCCCACTCCCACCAGAGGGCAGTGATGCCAAAAAAAAAAAAAAAAGAGAGAGAGAGAGAAAGAGAGTGTAGGCATGGAGTCTAGCCTATCAATATGGAGATAGCCAATGACACCTGTGTGGGCATGACCTTCTCCTGAGAATTCTAGAGAATGTAGTAATCCCTTCTTGAGCCCAGAGACCCTATCTCTCTCGGTTCACTCATTTGGAGATTTTTCTACTGACAACATTCACTCCTTTGAAGACACTCGATTGACGAGGCTAGGTCCTGACAAACATTCCTGAGGAGAAGACACATGGACCTATACTTATGTGGCCAAAAACTTAGAGAAGTCACATGGAGACCTCTGCCTGCGCTGAGAGGCTTACAACACCACTGGACCCAAAGACTTTCAATTCACTGGCCTGTGATTTTTCTGTTGTCACTGCATGTGCTTCCTGAGTCGGAAGAAACGTACAGATTGGTAGCAGATGTATGGGCTACTATCGGACTTATGACCTTGAACTGGACTGGGTTGTGATGTTTTCTTAATGTACATGATTTTGTGTATAAAACTATTTCTTATACACTTATGAATGCTTATGAATTTGTTTCTCTAGTCTACCTGGACTAACACAGCATTCAAATTGAACAAGGATGATGAAAGAATACTACCCTAATGAGCATTTTCCTGATTTTTATGACAGTTTAATTGGCATACAATCTCCATATCATACAACTCAATAGTTCAATCATATCAAAAAGAATTGTACAAACATTACCACAATCAATTTTAGAACATTTTCTTTTCATTACTTTTCTTTTAGATCATTTTATTGGGAGCTCATACAACTCTTATCACAACCCATACATATATCCATTGTATGTCAAACACATTTATACATGTGTTGCCACCATCATTCTCAAAACATTTGCTTTCCACTTAAGCCCTTAGAATTAGCCCCTCATTTCCCCTCCCTCCCGCTACCCCCTCCCTCGTGAACCCTTGATAATTTATAAATTTATGTTATTTTGTCATATTATACAGTCAGATGTCTCCCTTCACCCACTTCACTATTGTCTGTACTTCAGCGAGGAGGTTATATGTAGATGCTTATAATTAGTTCCCCCTTTCAACTCCACCTTCCCTCTATGCCCCTGGTATTGCCATTCTCCCCACTGGTCCTGAAGGGATCACCTGTCCTGGATTCCCTATGTTTCTGGTTCCTATCTGTACAAGTGCAAATCCTCTGGTCTAGCTGGATTTGTAGAATTGGGATCATGATAGTGGGGGGTTGGAAGCATTTAAGAACTAGAGAAAAGTTGTATGTTTTATCATTGCTACACTGCGCCCTGACTGGCTAATCTTCTTCTCGTGACCCTTCTGAAAGGGATGTCACATTACCTAAAATTGGGCTTTGGGTCTCCAATCTGTGCTCTTCCATGCCCCACCCCCCATTTATAATGATATAATTTTTAGTTCTTTGATGCCTGATACCCGATTCCTTCAACATCTCCTGGTCACACAGGGTGGTGTGCTTCTTCCATGTGGACTTTGTTGCTTCTGAGCTAGATGGTCACTTATTTACTTTCAAGCCTTTAAGACCCCAGACGCTATATCTTTTGATAGCTGGGCACCATCAGCTTTCTTCACCACTTTTGCCTATAACACATTTGTCTTCAGCGATTGTGTTGGAAAGTAAGCATCATGGAATGCCAACTTAATAGAACAAAGTGTTCTTGCATTGAGGAAGCACTTGAGTAGAGATCATATATAAAAATATTTACCTATGTACATGCCTGGATTTAGACCTCTACAAATGCATTTTGCCTCCTACTTCTTTACTCCATTTTCTTTGACTTTCCTCTTGTTACATTACCCTTGATCAATCCCTAGCAGGCCTCACACACCCACCTTGCCACTAATTTTGGATCACTTGTTGTTCCCTTGTCCATGAGTTGATCAATACCACCTCCTTTCCTCTACCTCCCTCTCTGCCATGTCTCCCCAGAACCATCAGTCCCATTGTTTTCTCCCCAAAACTGTTCCTCCAGTGTATCTTATCTAGATAGACCTGCAGAGATAATAATATGCACAAAAAAAAGCAAGTCATAGCATGACGAACCAACAAAAGAAAAAATGATGACAAAAAATGTCCAGAAAAAATACATAAATAAGTAAAACAGGAAAAATAATAATAAAAAAGGAAAAATCTGCGATTAGTTCAAGGTCTGTTTGTTGACGTCTAGGAGTGTCCTCCAGTTGAGTCTAATGGGGTGCCATGCCCTGGCCCCAAAGTCTTTCCTAGGCACTCCCTCAGAACTTCTACTCTTCCCCACCCCGCTTCTCTGCTACACGCTCTTAGTGTTTTGCCCCAGTGTGGTGGGGTCAAACCGGGTGCAACGGCAACTTTGTGTCTCCATTGTTTTCCCCTAGGGCCTTGGGTCAGCGAGGGATGTCCTGTGTCATAGTGAGGCCAGTGCTATGATTCTCTCTGTGCATTGGTTGTTCTGAATGAAGATATTGTCCTAAAGGCTTGATGGGCCAGGATGCACTCCACTCTCTCTTCCTCCCACTTCATTTGCTCTCGTGTGTTCTGGTCACACATGTCCCTCTCCCCGAGCTGCAACTTCAGTGCTGTCTGCTAAAGCAAATTCTTCTGTGGGGAGGGACAGCAGTCCACCTAGTTGGGATTGGGTATGGGCCCTCAGACCCCTCCACTGGCTCCCTGCTCCATGCCATGAAGCTGCATTCACATCCCAGAACACAAGGTTTAAGTTTGGTCCCTCTTTCCCTGTGGAGATATAAACAACTTCCCTTGAGTGGGTTAGTGCCCTCTTTCATGACTACACATTGCTATCTCCCCACCTCAACCCACACACATACTCCTTTTCAGCTGACTACCAGATGTAGGCCTGGATTTGGTCTGGTCCCTACCATACTACCTGGTACTCACCCCAGGAATTTTTGTGTACAGTAGCTTTTTTCCTATGCCCCTTTTGCATTTTTTAAGCTTACTTCAGCAGACTGTTGTAGTACTTGTTTTTTGCACTTGGCTTACTTCCCTTAACATAATTTCCTCAAGTTCTTCCCATGGGGCAATGTGCTTCATGTGTTCATCACTGCTTGTAAGCTATGAGTAGTACTCCATTGTATGTATGTACCACAGCTTTATAATCCATTCATCAGTTGATGGAAATTTGGGCTGTTTCCAACTCCTTGCAATTGTGAACTGTGCTGCGATGAACATTGGAGAACAGATGTCTGACCGTGGTCTGTTTCTTGCCTCTTCTGAGTATATTCAGGAGGGGGATTGCTGGGTCATAAGGTAGTTCAATTTCCATCTGTCTTAGATATCACCAAATCGATTTTCATAGTGGTTGTACATACCTACAGGTCTACCAGCAGTGGATGAGAATATCTATCTCCCCACAACCCCTCCATCACTTGATGTTTTCTGATTTTTTGAATTGGGCTATCTGTGAGGGTGTTAGGTGGTATCTCATTGTTGTGTTAATTTGCATTTCTCTTATGGCTCATTTTCTCATATGTTTAATGGCCATTTGGATTTCTGCCTCTGTGAAACTTCTTTTCAGTTCCTTTGCCCACTTCCTTAATGTGCAGTTAGTTTTTATTCTTTTTGGAAGCTATCAGGGTGTTCAGTCCAGGTAGACTAGAAGAACAAACTTCAAAGACACATATGGATATAAGGAATGGGTTTATATTCAAGGGGAACAGGACATTGAGAAAACATCCCCGCCCAGTCCATCTCAAAGTCACAAATCAGATATTAACTCATATGCCTGAAATCAGTCCATAAAGTCTCCTTCTGACTCAAGAAGTCACAGGTCAGTGGCTTCAGAGTCCCAGCACTGACAGCAGTCTCCCCATGTCTCCTCGCTTCCAGGGCTCAGGGTCCATCAACAGCATCCCGTGGTGACAGAAGCAACTCATCACTGGAAGAGGCCTCCATGTGGCTGCCCCAGCCTCAGAAGTCTGGCTCCATCAGGGCAAAGCCATGTGGTTTCTCCACCGGCTACTCTAGCCTCCCAGACGCCGCTATTCTGTGTTGCCTGTGGTTAATCATCTCTGAAACTAACTCCCAACAACTGGGAAAGATAGCTTCTCATCTTCACTAGGGAAATATCGTGAGATTTCCCAGGAGTCTCAGGTGAAAGTCATACCCACACAGAGGCCTCATCGGCTACTCAATGGCTATCTCCAGATTAACCGGCCAGACTCCACCCACTGACCTATGACTTCCTGAGTCGGAAGCAGACTTTATAGACTGACTTCGGGCATATGGGTTAATATTGGACCTATGACTTTGCACTGGACTGGATTGGGATGCCTTCTTAGTGTCACATTTCTTTTGTATATAAATCCTTTCCTTATACCTATATGTGTGTCTCTGAAATTTGTTCCTCTAGTCTAGACTAATACACAGGATATTATAGATTTTAGTAATAAAGCCTTTGACGTGTCATTGCTAAAGATGTTTTCCCAATCTGTGGGCTCTCTTATTACTCTCTTGGTGAATTCTTGCGACATACACAGGTATTTAATTTTCAGTGTATCCCATTTGTCGATTTGTGCCTCCTTTGCATTTGTATGCTTCCCTATTTCTGATAGCCTATGTATTCCCTATGCCAAAGTTCTCAGGTTGGTCCCAATTCCCTCATCGATGGCTCTAATAGTTGCCTGTTGCAAGGGGAGTGCCACAGAAGACTGGTGGGTTGCCTGTTTTTGTATAGAGCACTGCGAATGGTGGGCAGAACTGCCCTTGTCAGGGAGATCGCTGAGGAGGTTGGGCAAAGATTTCCTGCAGCAACGTGAAACTTTGGCGAGTGTTGGCTGAGCTGCTTTATGCTATATGAGGCACTAAAGCAGGTGGAAAGAAGTTCTCTTAGATGGAACCACAGAGAACAGATAAGAGCTCCCCGCAGCCACACAGACAGGAATTCCCCGGGAAGAAGTTGGGCAGAATTTCCCCTGATAGAGGACTTCCCCAGCCCCACCTTGGTTATCTGCACACAGTGGAGCTCTCCCAACTGGGTGGAATAGGTGTAAATGCCCTAGGCTAGGGGACGTGGTCTGGAGGTCCACAATGCTGTGTGAGAGAAAAATGGAAGACACCAAGAGGAAAAACACCAAAGAACTAAGTCTGCTGAAACTGCGGGGGGGGGGGGGGGGGATAGAGGGAAACCAAAGTAGAATATAGCTGAACCCCAATCCTTGACCGTGGGGTTGTAAGGGTTTATTTAATCTTTGCCCCAAGCTGGCAGCAA
>PVJH01046179.1:0-11978 GCA_004026705.1 Nesogale talazaci | reverse complement strand
ATACCAGGGTTTTACTCTTAGGCTTTGGGGTTTTATTTGCACGCTCCTTTTAATACAAAAATTAGACACGCTCATTTTAAAAAAGCAAACAACATTAAATATAAAAATGTACCAAGTAAAAAGAGAGGTTTTAAACGTTCCCCTTCAAGGGCCCTCCGTGTCAGGCCGTGTGCCCGGGGCCAGGGTCACGGGAGGTGGGTGCTGGGCTCTTGGGAGGCTTCCGGAATTTGCTCTGGAGGAAAACTCTGGGCACACACAGGCCTTCCTTCTTATTCACGGTCTCCCGCAGCACGTACTCGTTCACCACTTCCTCGAAGCCCGTGTCCAGAAAGAGTCGAGCCAGGAATTCTGCAGGGCACAGGCCAACAGTGTTCAAGGCTTAATAATGGTATAATATCTACATTGAGGGGGGCCAGGGGCCACACCCACTGTCCTCTGGCCCCCCACTTTGCCCCTTCATCCAACACAGATCTCAGCAAAGCATTCAGTCGAGAGTCGGAGCCTGCCCTGCCCCCAAAGGCCCTGACATTATCGCTCATTGGGGGCTTGTCGCGCACCAGTACAGGGTTCATGACGGTTGCCCTGGAGGCTCAGCTAACGAACTGGCTCCAGGGACTCACACACATGTGGCTCCAGGACGGCTGCCAGCCCTGCCCAAGCCAGCACCACCAGTGACAGACAATCCAAAGAGCTAGAAATACAGCAGACAGCATTTTAAGGTGAGGCTCCATTCATCTTACCATCAGTGAAAAAGTATGACCTGGTTCCATCTTGTCTGACATAAAAGTTTTCTCCAAGCTTGCTGCCGGCCTTAAACCTAAGCATAGCATGATCGTACAGCCCATAGTCACGGAACAGGACACATCTGCCCGGCTTTAGTACCTACGAGACAAAAGCACGTTGCTGGTTACCCGGCGAGCTTGAGTCAAAGAGAACTTATTCCATCTTTTAAAAATCTGACTAAATGGGCTGAGTCCTGGTGCATAGTGGTTGTGCGCGGGACTGCGGCCCAATGGGATGGAAGTTCAATTCCGGCTCCCAGGAGCAAAGGCTGGGCCTCCACCACCTGAGGGCAGTGATGCCTAAACAAAAAATCTGACTAATGTGGAGACTAAAGTAACTTAGAAACTGTGATAATTGTGAAAGGGGTGAGTGAAATGCAGGCAGTCCCTGGGTTATAAACATCCGGCGCCCATACAACCTATAGTTACCAGCTATGGCATTAAAGGTCTATGCAATGGCTTGTAGTAACAAACAGGTGCTACTTTGTGCGTGCTTCGAAACAGTATCATTATCCATGTCATGCGTGTTACTTTTCTCATTGTTCCTGCACGTGTTTTTTATATGTTTACTATGCACATGACCTACTGAAGATGAAAAATGTGAGGTGAGATGGGAATTGTAGTGAACTGTGTTTACCTACCGATTCAGCTATAAAAACAGCCTGAGGAGGGTCTGTTCGTAGCCTGGGGGCCCTCTGTGCCCAGGCCTATGTCCAGGGGAGGGACCTGCTAGTCGAGCCTCTCGGGGCATCCCTCTGGTCTGTTACACAGCAGTTAGCTCGCGGCAGAGCCAATACGGAGGCAAACAGCAACATACACACAAGCAAAGGAGCAGAGAGGACGTGGCAGGAACCCAATAAGCACAGGGAGATACTCTCTGAGCATCTTCAGAAGAGCAGTGTTACAACCAAAGGAAAACGTAGTGACCTCGCTCAAGGCAGAATGTTCTTCCAACCTTTTTATGACCTTCCTCTGGGCTACGATGCCTTACCAAACCGCCTCTTTTAAAAAACGACCATGACAGTCTGCTTCTCGCTGATTGGGCTGGCTTTCCTCAGTCTGAATCTCGGGTCTGCTTTCCCTGTTTGGTTAGCTCTTTCTTCACGGTACTACGAGCTGATAAAAACCTAGTACCCCACAGTTCACCAGACACGTCTCACCAAGTCCTCCCAAGGTGGAAGAAGCCTCACAAATACCTTCATGTGTGACGAGGACAGTGACACGCTAGGAAGCTGCAATGATTTGCCGATGATCATAAGCTAGCTACTGAATTGGAGAGTCAGGACTCAGTATGGCCAAAACATCTCGCACTGCCCCTTCACTCTACTGCCAAGGGACAGGCTCACAAGGGAGGGTGCCTTGTGTATGAAGATGGCAGTTGTTCAGCAAAGGGGGTCTGCTAGCACCCAGTGGTGCACGCCACAGCCGAGCCTTTCCAGTTCACCTGTCGGAGTAGAAGAGTCTCCAAGAGTCGATGGAAAGGGTAGCAGTACAGAGTATGTAACAGCTCTGATGTGACACCGCAAAGAACACACTGTATGCTTTTCAAAATGAGTAGTAGTATACAAAGTGGCACTTATTTGTAACAGGAAAATTCTTTCAAATTGTGCAACCTATCAATGATTGGGAACTTCAAGGGAGGAACCGATCTTAAATCTTCTCATTCAAGAGAAAAAAAATCTTCTCATTCTGACCCATCTCATCCACAAGATGATTCTAAAAATATTTACTTTCAAATGGACACATGCCACTTATTGTCATGCATGTTTTTCTCCTTTGAAAACGTATGTGCTGTTCCTCATTCTCCATCACCTTGAAATCAGAACTAGATGGTACCCAGCTACTGCTGCTGATCAATTGCAAAAGGATCACGTGAGAAGGTCCTCGACAGAGCAGGAGAAAATATGTAGAACAAAACCCCAAAATCATAAAGAGCCTCAGGCTTACTGGTGGGAAGACGACTGGTCATCACCCCCTAGACGATGACTCTACGTCCCCCTGCAGGTCTGGAAATGGACAGACCAATGCGGCTCAAGTTTCAGTCAAATAGTGAGGAGGCTTAAACCGAGGAAAGTCCTCACCACCTCTGAATAACCCGGCCTTTGAGACATCCGAAGACCCAGTTCAGAAGGCCAGCAGGGTGAGGAGAGGCGGCAGGATGGAAATGGAAAGCCGGGAGGAAGTGTGGCACACTGTGGGGACAGTAACCAGTGACAGGAAGTCAAGGACAGGACATGGGTGCACGGTCGAGTGGAAAACGGATTTGTTATGTAGCTCCAACTCAAACCAACATGTTGAAGAAAAAAAAAAAAGAGTACCATATATACTTGAGTATAAGCTGACCCGGATATCAGTCAAGCCACCCAATTTTACCACAAAAACTGCATTAAAAATGTGCTGAAAAACTCAGCTTATACTCAAATATATATGGAACGTGCTGTGCTATTAACTTTCCTGCACTGTTTGCAGTACACTTTTTCTTTCCATCTTTCTGAAGATTATGAATTCATGCACAAAACTTTCCAGCAGGCATTTTAAAGGTGAAGAGTCTCAGGGGAATAAAAAACATTTACTTTGCTCAGAAACCGAGGTTTTAAAAATGTCACTTATGGAGAAGAGCACATTCTAAAATCTTCTTAAAAAAGCCTTCCTTTAGAAAAGGAAAGGGCGCATGGACAATAGACAGAACACTCACTCAGGAATCGGAAGTCTTGATTCAACTCTGTTCCTCCACTAACGAGTTGAACGACCAAGCAGTAATTCCGCCCCTCTGAGTTAGCGTCCTTGTCTGTAAAACAGTAGGTGGGAGACTCTGATCGTGGTGCTGCATCATTTACCAGGCGTTTCCCAATGAAACATTCCTTCACTTTTGTACCTCGAGTCCACAGGAGGCTGATTATAGCTACTCTACAATGACAAGGATCTCAGGGACTTGCCTGGGGTCTCAAGGCAAATAACGTGGACTCGGGAAGACTGAAGTCTAGGTCTTCTGGCGGTAAACGTGCTTTATTTTCAGTTAATATTCTATTCCAAAAGAAGCCCTGGTGGGGTCGTAGTGGGTGATACGTACAAGGGATGCTAAGGACAAGCCGAGCAGTTTAAAACCACCACCCCTGAAGGTGCTATGGGCAAACAGTGGACTGCTAACCGGAAGGTCAGAGGCTCAAACCCACCAGCCACTCCTTGCGACAAAGATGAAGCGCCTGTAAGGATTTGCTGCCTGGGTTGCCAAGAGATGGAATCAGCTGGATGGCAGCTGTGTGCGCATTTAGGTAGGAAAACAGTTCCACCATTTCACGACCTTCTGAAATTTAGCACTCCCTCACTGGTAAGTACTGACAACGAAGCCCTTTCTGAATCCTAAGTATTTCCGTACCATGGTCTAGCTCGACGACGTGCATTCCCCACTACTTCAATAACGTGGTATTTGTTTGACCTACCACTACATCCTAATACCCTATTAATAAAAGGTATATTTGGTGGGCATTTATTCTTATTCAGTTTCTTCTCAAAGTGAAGGTAACTCTCTATAAATGTCCTAGAGGAATATAGTAGCTTTCTGTTCACCCTTTGCAATTAAAAGGGTGGATCGTTCCACTAGAGACATTTAGAACTAAAACAACAACAAAAAGAACGCAAGTTAAAATCCCATCTAGGGAGTGGAATGGAATTCCACATAGTCTGGAAGACACTGCTTTTGGTCATATGAATAATCACCCTCCCCCCACCTTGCTATATACTATATTTGAATAGACCATTAACAATGAGTTAAAAATAATGTAGAATGGTTTTCCTTCTTGCTAGCAAGAGAAGCCTTGCTTTTACAGGACAAGGAATCAGAATAAAAATAAAACTAAATAAAAAATAAAAGGTATATTTATTTCTCATATTGTAGATGTCTCATAAGAAATTTTCTAACTTACTTCACCAGTCTGCCCTTGTCATCCTCGGAGAAGGGGTTCATACCATACGCTCAATGGACTAGAAAGAGGGCGAACAGACTAGAGTAGTTCAAAGCCTGACCTTGAGAGGCGCCACCCTGGACTGTGCTGTCAGTTTACTGCACACTGTCTTTAGTGGGGAGCGGGGTGGGGTAGGGTCTTCCGCAAAACTGGTGTCATGCCGCCTTCAACAGCTACCATTTTAAAAACCAGTCCATGTCCTTGTACGTGGCTGAGATCATTCTCTTTCCATGTGGGAGCCCGCTGCGGTGTGAACGGAGCACCCTCTCAGTAGTAGCCCACCCTCATCTGGTTGATTTTGTCCCTCTCAGGGTCTCATTATGGTTCATTTGGTGCTTCCCAGACTCCCAAGGCTATTGCCGCCTGTGTTAATTCACCACACCTGGCCTTTGGCTGTGACTAATCAAATCAGCCCATTCTTTTTTTTTTTTTTCTCCATTCTTAATGATATTTAGGAATGCTTTCAGGATATCAATCATCTATTGTTAGTGCTGTGTGGACTGTAAATTTCTTTTCCCATCTTGCCATTTCAGTTTCTTTAGAAGATGTGAAACTCAATCACTTTTATGCTTAGAATGCTTTGGGTCCTTGAGAGAATGTTGTCCCCTACAATGAGCTCACTGAGATTTTCTCCTACATTTTCTTCTGGAAGTTTTAAGTTTTTTGTCTTCAATTTGCCTGAAAAGAAACTTTCTACTACACTCCCTGCCATGGCATGGCAGCGAACTTACAGCAGTCCTAGGGCACACCTGTCCCTATGGGTCTCTGAGACCGTCCCTTTTCATGGGAGTAGACAGCCTTGTCCTTCTCCCACAGAGCAGCTGGTGGTTTCAAACTGCTGACCTTGCGGTTAGCAGCTCGAATGGTAACCCACTAGGCCACCATGGCCACCCTTTATTTTTCTATAGCACGTGCATTGTGAATCGAATGTACTTTCCCACGTGGATGACCTGAGGTTGCAGTGCTTCCTTTCCCAGTTGTCTTCAAAGCCATCTCCACAGTGCAAGTGGCCATGTCTGGGTGTGCATGGGATATTAAGCTCCCTTGTTTTCCGTTGATCACTTGGTACCCTCTGCCAATATCACTTTGTTTTCATGTCTGGCAGCGGATAAATCGGCCACAGGAGTGTTTTGGCTATTCTCGGGCCTGTGTTCTTTTATGACTTTAGAATGCACTTGTCACACGTCTCACAAACTTCTGGAATATTCATTGCAATTGTACAACTCAAGTACAAGAGCCTCTATATAGGACTATCGAAAACATTTCTGCCCAGATACATTTTGTTTAATGTCTTTCAACAACACCACACAGTCTACACTGTACAGGTCTTGCACAACAGATTCTCTCAAAGGTCCACGGCCACTGAGGTTTCATGATTTCAGGTACAACCTGTCTGGCAATATGTGCAATTCCACAAGACAATTTAATTACTCGTGGGTTTCTGGTGTCTTACAATTTCTACCACACTATTTACTTTACGATAACTAAGGCCAGGGTTGCATTTTGAATAGACAGCTCCGAATGCAATAAAGCACTTTGAACCAACCCCTACTTTTCCACCTTGTGGACTCTCTGCTCTCCCCATGAAAGGCAAAGGACTAACGCCCATGAACTCACGGAACCTTCAAGGTCCTCAGTCTTTCTAGATCATGCACCTGTCCGCGGCAGGGACCCCTCCCCGCCCTCGAGGGCTGCATGCTCAGCAGGAGTCACTTGGGTTTGGTCCCACGCTTGCTGGTGCCAGGTGTTTTGGGTCTTATAATTACATATGTGAGGAAGTTTGAACTGTGACTAGAAAGCATCTGTATTTTCTACGAAAAGGAAGCCAAGTTATCTCCCTGATAATGCAGTCCTGAACAAATCGCTGTTTCCTGAGGTGCATGAGAACTGGGAGCGACTGGAAGAAAACATAAAAGACGGTCCTCGGAACATTTTCCAACTGTTTGTAAGTGTTTGCTCTGCTGTTAACAGCAGCAATGGCAGTACGTGTATGGTGGTGCATGAAAGGGAGTCACTGCTCAGACACACAAAGAAAAGGCCGTGGCCTGCAGTCAAAAAGAGGTGTACTTATTTCAATCAAATGTTTCATGCATCCTTTTAAATGGTGCCTTGATTTAATTGATTTTGGAAAGGAAGTAACAGTTGCTGACTGAGGGTGCTTCCGTAGCTGTGGAAACACCCTCACACCGGCATCTCAGCAGGACCTTGTGGCAGGAGCTCTTCCACTTGACAGACAAGGACCCCGGGTCTCAGAGACGGGAGCTCAGGGGTCTGCTCTCTCATGTGTGAAGCTTGATTTTGGCGATGCTACGGCCGCCTCCCGGTGCTCCCTGTTTCTCACTCCTCCAAGAGCAACCCGGTGGGAGTGACAACAGCCCCAACCACGATGGCTTTTCAAAAGCTATCGTCGTGCTCTTGGGGTTGGGCTAGCACTTTGTACACGTTGGAGAACGTGTCTGCTGTCGATATTAGCTTCTCAATAATGAACTGGCCGGGCTTGTGGGGCAGCAGGGCCACTGCTCAACACAGAGGGATATTTCATGCTCTTTCCGTGCACTGAGGGCGCAGCCTACCTGTGAGAATGGCGGGAAGCTGTGGCTCTAACAGGGCATGAAGACTGGGATGGCCACTGCTCCAGTGCAACCCCCACGGGGCCTACCTGGTAAAGGTTTTGTAAGACGCGGTGCATCTTGTCAGGGTGGATCGCTGAGAGCACAAAGATCAACAGGACGATGTCCACGGACTCGGCAGGCACGTGCTCCAGAAGGTCCCCGGCAGTCAGATCGCACTGGAACACCCTGCATCTCTCCGCATCATACGAAGGGTTTTGCTAGAGGGGAAAGGAAACACGGTTTTAATCCAACAGCCACATCAACATAGAAAAAGGTAGCATCAAAAGGAGAGTCCGTCTCCCCCTGGGGGCCGCTGCACAGACATGAGCCCTCACTGTTACCCCGAAAGAATGAGGACCAAATCACTCTTCCAGGGAAAACCTGCCATACTGAGGAGGGGCTTCAAAAGGGCGGAAAATTCCATTATCTTTTAATCCCATCTTACCAAACACTGTTTCAAGCCCTCTCAATGTGTTATTACAAGGAGGGTTCGTTTCAATAAACACTTGCTCCCTTCTCTCAAACCCGCACCATTAGGAGTCTATCATTTGAGAGGCGATAACCCACAAGTGGCCTCTGCTTCCTTACTCCTCCTTTGACTCACTGCCCAGCACAGACCCGAGCATAGCAGAAGTTCTTCTGACTTTCTCTGTTGTGATGTGCCCTTAACACAAGGTTATGTCCAAGAGTATTGCTAGAAAACCACAGAAACTGGGCTGAGCCCCGGTGGCATCGTGGTTGAGTGCAGGACTGCGGCCCACTGGCTTGGCAGTTCCAATCCAGCAGCAGCTCTCCGGGAGCAAGGCTGGGTAGCTCCCACGACCACCAGAGGGCAGTGATGCCCCCCCCGCCCCAAAAACAAAACAAAACAAAAGTCTAACCAGTACTAACACTATATAAGATTGATGTTTACCTTTGCTAACTTTTTGCCAATAGCACAAAGCTAATATTTTTAAAATGAATGAATCACAGTTATGATCTTATCTCAGTGATCAAACCTAGCATTACTAATAGTGAGATTACTGGACTTTACTGTCTCCTAAGTAACGCTGAGTGGTTGCCTGTGTATATATAATGTACAGAAATAAAAAAGTTAACACCACTTCAAACCCAGGTGAAGAAGGTGTAGGAGGCCTGGTAGGGCTTGATCAAGAGGAATGAAACCAAGAGGAATTACTGAAACCCAAATGATGGCTGACCATGATGGTGGGATAACAGGAAAGTAAAAGACAATAGAGGAAAGAACTAGAAGCCAAAGGACATTTATAGAGGTCTAAATGCTCGCTTGTATTTATCTAAATATATTTTATATATGGCAATGGGGAAATAGATCTATGAGCAAATATTTATAGGTTTAGTATTAAGGTAACAGATGGACATTGGACCTCTACTCAAGTCCTCCCTCAATGCAAAAACACTTGGTTCTATTAAACTGTCATTCTATGATGCTTACCTTCCCCACACGATCCCTGATGACAAAGTGAGTGCATAAGCAAATGTTAAAGCTGATGGTACCCAGCTATCAAAAGGATACAACATCTGGAGTTTAAAAGACTTAAAGATAAATAAACAGCCATCTAGCTAGTTCTAATGATGAAACATACAACTTTCCTCTAGCTCTTAAATGCTTCCTCCCTCTCACTACCATGACCCCAATTCTACCTTACAAATCTGGCTAGACCAGAGCATGTACACTGGTACAGAGAGGAACTGGAAACACAGGGAATCCAGGATAGATGAACCCTTCAGGACCAGTGATCAGAGTGGCAACACCAGGAGGGTGGAGGGAAGGCGGGGTAGAAAGGAGAACGGATTACAAGGAATACATATAACCCCCTCTCTGGGGGACGGACAACAGAAAAATGAGTGAAGGGAGACATTGGACAGTGTAAGACGACAAAATAATAATAATTTATAAATTATCAAGGGCTCATGAGGGAGGAGGTGTGGGGAGGGGGGAGAAAATGAGCTGATACCAAGGGCTCAGGTAGAAAGCAAATGTTTTCAGAATGAGGATGGCAACAAATGTACAAATGTGCTGGCTACAATGGATGGATGTATGGATTATGTATGAGTCCCTCCAATATAATGATTTTTTTTAAAGGAAAGAAATCTAAGGTCAGTAGACCTATAGAGACATGAACTTGATATAGGCATGACAGGAGAGGATGAAAGGTGGGGTGAGGAGCTAACAAGGAGTATGACAAAAAAATGTTCTGAAATTGATTGTGATTGTGCAAATCTTATTATTGAAGAATTAAATGGTAGATGCCAATAATACTATTTTTAAAAAAAGAAAAAAAAAACGGAAACTAAACACCCCACCAGACTAACAGCTGGCTGACTCCAGAGGAGCGGGAGGGGGACAGGGGGACAGACAAGTCTACAGAAACAGAAGCCAGACAGCAGGCGTGGATGGCGCACCCACCTTCACGTACTCAACCGCTCTTGGAGAAAAATCGCAGGCATAGGCAAATATATTCGGGTCATCTTCTAAAAGTGGGAATAAACAGTTCCCGACCCCACAGCCAGCTTCAAACATTGTCAACTTTTGCTCTGCAAACTGGGGAAGAGAACTCAGTTACAACACAATACCATTAGCACGGGGAGGAAACAAACCAAACTAGCAGGGCTCGGAGGCGAGGGGGAAGGGCTCTGCTCCCGGAGAATGGACAAAAACCGAATGGCCTAGTAACCTACAGTCGGGACTGGAACCTCACTTGTCCTCTAACTACTCCAACACTGCATAACTTGGGGGGGGGGGGGGGGGGGTAAACACTGCTGTTGCGTAATGGCCAACAGAACAGTCTGGGGCTGACGTGCTGCCACTGAAACCCTAGCTCCTCCATTTACCACCTCATCTGTGTCCCACCCCCATCCTCGGGAAAGCCTTGAAATAGCCTGGTGTCTCAATTTCATCTGCAAAAGGGGATAGTTCTACTTACTTTACTGACACTATTATGGGGTTTAAATTAGAGAACACACGTAAAATTCTCAGGAAAGGGCATAATGAAGTGTTCACTAACGCCAACTATTATTCTTAATTTCCCACTACAGCTAACTCAGTGTGGACACAACGCTTCTACTGTGAAGGAAATAAGAAACGCTCATTAAAGTTCCCTCTCCTGTGAATTACACATCCCAGAAACTGCTGAAACGACTTGCGACCCAACTGTAGGCTTCCCTCCCTGGGTCCGAGGCATTTTACTAGGCTTCGCCTCCCACACAGGAATGAGGCACAGCCTCCCTCTCCAGCCACCCTGAAGGGAGAACTGCTCAAATAAGGTTACAAAGTTGGCTTACATCCCGGCACGATCTTAGCTCCTCAAACTCTCTGGTGGTCCAGTGCCTGTCTTTGAAGAAATTCGTACTATTCCTTTTGTAAAACAGGTCCCAGTTCTTCTGGGCTTCTTTTTCTAGTTTTTGCTGCTTAAACTCTGACACCAAGGCCTGGTCTCTCTGCAGCCTTTCCTCTTCCTCAGCGCTGAGAATCCTTGCTTTTAGCCTCGTCCTAGGCAGAGATGCCATTTCAGAAGGTGATGGTCAAGCGCTGAGCAGTGCTGCGACGTCTCCCCCGTAGAACCGCACGCCAACACGGTGGTGGACACAACACCCTTTCAGATATGTCTCCCTGCATACGGCTCCCGCTCACGCAGGGTGGGGTGCTTCTGTAAGGAAGAGGAGATTCTAGTGAATAGTCCTTTAAAGTGTCAGGTCCCATTCACCAAACCTTTACTGGGTGCTGAAGCACATCACTCTGTCTGCCCTAGGTGAGGTCACAAAGGAGTCTTTGCAAGATCTCCCCCAGTCTGGTCTACCTCCTGCCAGCTCCTCAGAATGCAGCCGAAGAGATCAGATAAAGGATATGCTTACCCTGGTATGGCCCAAGGAACGTGAATTGAGAAGACCCTATTCCAAAATGGACAGGCACAGGCAGGGACCTCAATGCCGTGAACCCACTCCCTGCCATCGAGTCAAATCTGACTCGCAGTGACCTTACAGCACAGGGTAGACCCCCCGCTGCGGTTTCCAAGACACTCAATCTTTACAGGGAGCAAGATGCTTTCCAATGGCTGGTCCAGCATACAACCACTACACCACCAGCCCTCGGAACCCACTGCCAGGGACCCTGGGACCACTGCCGGAGCAGCGGTTCTCAACCTGTGGGTCGCGACCCCTCTGGGGGCCAAAGGAGCCTTTCACAGGGGTCCCCCGATTCCTAGCCGTGGCAAAATGAGAGTATTGAAGTGGCGAGGAAAATAATTTTACGGCTGAGGGGGGGGGCGGTTCATCACAAAATGAGGAATTGTATGATAGGGTCTCAGTATACGGAAGGTTGAGAACCACTGGTTTAGAGGCCAGGAGCAGCTGATGGGGCTACCAGCGTGGACCTTTCCGTGGGCATTCTAGTGCTCCGGCTGCCACTGTGCCACCAGGAGGCTGGCAGGGGCACAGGAGTTAGGATGGCAACACACATTCTGGGAGGGATGAGATTCCATTCAAAACAAAGTCACAGACAACAGCCCCTCACTTTAAAGAGCTTATTTCATTCAATGGTCAGGGCTGGTTCATGCCCTAAACCCCTCATCCAAAGCACAATGCCTCAACTATCAGGGCAAATC
>PVJH01046178.1:0-11963 GCA_004026705.1 Nesogale talazaci | reverse complement strand
CCAGAGTCTAACACATCTATTAGGCTCAGAGCCGAAAACCTGAAAATTCTGTCTGTTCCTCGGTTCTTTGGCTCATGATTTGGCCCGATTCTGATGGGTAGAATTCATTAAATGTGTGATGGTACGTAGATGGCTTGTATGTAGATGGAGGTGGGGTTCTCTCAGGAGCCTTGGGGGCAGCCTGGAATCTTCGCCCGCACTCCTCTTTCTCTAGTAGGATGATAGTGCACCCTCCAGCCGGCACATTAGGATCGCTCAGGAAACTTTAAAAATACCAACTCACAATCCTCAACTCCCCCAGCTACTATTGTTCCAATAGAATTTGTTGTGGGTATGCCTGAGGCATGAGAAATGTTTATGTTCTTCTATATTTCTACTAGCGTTTTTTTAAAAATGCTAAATGTATGGGAGAAGAGATGAAAGAACATTCACCAATTGTGGCAGTCATGTGCTTATGTTAATTTTATAATTGAAATGTAGGGGTGGAGTCTGGCCTGTTAATCAGGAGAAAGCCATTGAGTAGCTGATGAGGCCTCTGTGTGGGCATGGCTTTCACCTGAGACTCCTGGGAAATCTCACGGTATTTCCCTTGTGAAGACGAGAAGCTATCTTTCCCAGTTGTTGGGAGTTAGTTTCAGAGATGATTAACCACAGGCAACACAGAATGGTGGCGGCTGGGAGGCTGGAGAGACCACACGGCTTTGCCCTGATGAAGACAGACCTCTGAAGCTGGAGTGGCATGCTGTTGATGGACCTGAGCCCTGGAAGCGAGGAGCCTTGGGGAGACCCCTGCCAGAGCCAGAATTCTGCACCCACTGACCTGTGACTTCCTGAGTCGGAAGCAGACTTTATAGACTGATTTCGGGCATATGGGTTATTATTGGACTTACGACTTTGCACTGGACTGGATTGGGATGCCTTCTTAGGGTCACATTTCTTTTGTATATAAACCCTTTCCTTATACCTATATGTGTGTCCTTGCATTTGTTCCTCTAGTCTACCCGGACTAACACACCAATTAATGTTCTCCAAGTGACGGAATCAGAGAGGTTTTTACACGCTTGTATACTTTTCTTTCTTTAAAAAGAAAAACAAGGGCTGAGCCAAGTGGTTGAGTGCAGGACTGTGCTCCGCAGGCTCGGTGGTTCAAATCTAGCGACAGCTCACAGGAGCAGCACTGGGTAGCTCCCACGACCACAGAGGACAGTGATGCCCCCCCCCAAAAAAGAAAAACAAATATTAGAAACTGTTACAGATATTATTATAATCCATACTTCCATTAGATCAAGCATAATTGTGCAATTGCTGCCCTTATCATTTTCAAAACATTTTCTTTTCTTCTTGAACTCCTGATATCATCTCCCCCTTTTCCCCTCCCACCCCCACCCTACGCCCCCTGAATCCTCAGTATATTTTATATTAATATTTTTTGCCTTAACTTACATCATTTCATGTATCCATTCTCCTTAAAGTCTGATGTTCATTCCCTTCTAGAGGGGGGTGAACAGTCATCAAACCTATCTGTTTCCCACCTCCCCCTTTCCCTCTTTTCCTCCCCTATCCTCAGCAAGTCAATACTCCCCCTTACTGTTTCTGAGAGGATTCTCTATCTTGAATTTTATGCATGGAAAAGTCTTGGTTGTACCCATGCACATATCCAGGACTAGAAAGATTCATGAAGTAAAACTGGGGCCATAAGCGTGGGAGGAGAGAATTTTAAAGGACTGGAGGGCAGTTGTGTGTTCCATCAGTGCATACTGCACTCAGGACACATCATGCCTTCTGTGTGGTCCTTCTTTGAGGGACTGGCCAGTTGTCTTACAGATGGGCTTTGGGTCTCCACTTTGCCTATGCTCCTTCAAGTTAGTTCCATTACTTGTTTTTGAACTTCTTATACCCTCTCTCATTAAAACCTCATGATCACACAGGCTAGTATGTATCTTTTATGTAGGCTTTATTATTTCCTTCCTAGATAGCCACTTGTTGGACTTCAAACCCTTAAGACTCCACATGCTATATCATCTTTTAATAGCTGGGCACCATCATCTTTCTTCACCACATTTGCTTATGCACACATTTTGTCTTCAGTGACCATGTCGGGAAGATGAGCATCCTACATTGCCACTTTATTAGAACACACAATTCTCGTACTGAGGTAGGATGTAAATAGAGACCACAAGTCTGTCTGCTTCCCTGATATATATTACACCTATCTTTATATATTTACATATATATATATATTTATACCTATAGAAAGCCTGGCACACCAAGCCCTGAGGGTGACATTCTTGCCCTGCGAAGCTAGTCCAAAGGGATAAGATGTCTGGCTCCTCCTCCCTATAGCACAGACATATAGAAGGTAGCACTGAAGATAGAGGACAGAGGGTTTGCCCCACAGTGGGGCAAACTAAGAGGGAGTACAGCAGAACAACAATTGGCAACAAATCCAGAAAAACCCTGAGGAACCCCCAAAAGTAAACTTCTGACTCAAGGGGCAGCACTTGGAATCTCATCTGGGCTGGTCAGGGATAAACCTGCAACTATTTTCATGTTTCTTTGTCTTGATGCCTACCGACATAAGATGGACAGTTAAACAATACCACGGAGACAGCAACTGGACGGTTGGGGGGCAAGCATGGGAAAGGAGGTGGGAGAGGGGAGTAGTGAGCCAATTATGTCAGGGACAGGGGAATCGCAAGGGATCTAAAATAGGCAGTGAGGAGGGTGTCATGTCCCTGTGGGTGCTTGATCCATTGTAAAGGATCCGAGAGCAATTATTGAGAGTCAAATGAGGGATAAGCATGATACTGGGGTGGGACAGAAAAAAAAATAGAGGAAACAAGTAGGGCATATAAATTATTTATATACTTTTCAACGTGTCCTGATTTTGTGTGTGGGGTGGGCAGGCAACAAAACAAGTAGCAATGAGACATAGTATTGGCATAAGGGGTAACAGGTGATGCTATCTCCCACTTAAAAGGGAGGAAGCTAAAGATGTTCACGCCAGAATTCCTCATCTTCTTCTCTGCATCTCCAGTGCTGAAAATGGCACAAGAACCTCATCTGGGCCTCCTACCTGCTCCTGCTCCATGGATCTAATTCTGTCCCGAATCTCCACACTCCAATTCTGGTTGGCGTTGGGTTGACTCTGACTTGTGACAACCCCAAGTGTATCCCGGTAGGACTGTTCCTCCCAAGGCTTTCATTGGCTGATTTTCCTGAAGTGGCTCACCAGGCTTGTCACACTGCTCACCTCTAAGCAGACTCCAACAGCCAACCATTCGGCTTCCTTAACATTTCTTAAATCTCTCTACTTACAAGTATAAGCCTTTCTCTTTACAGTTACCTTACTTTGGTAACTTCACATCTCGAATCCCTACTGATGAGCTTTAGGCTTCAAGCCTGGAGGCTGAGTGTGGACCACACACACTCAATGAGCCCTGCAACCAGAGCGTTCTTCCCTTTCAAACCCGTTTCTGTCATTCACTGGTTGTAAAGAATTTGGGCGTTTCCTCTTATGTCTAGGACTGTCATGCTCCCAGTTCCATACATGGCACATGAGGCCTCCTAGGATCTGACCTTACCTTCTTAAGCTCTTTGCTCAGAATCCTTGGCTTTTCACTCTTCCCACCTCCCTTGTTGAGCGCTTGAAGTCCACACACGTTTTCTGCTAGATACCCCCTCCTCCATGCAGTCTCTACTCTTATTCTCCCGTCTCCTATATCTCTTCCAGGCTCCCACTCGCCCGTGTCTTTGTCTAGCATTGAGCATCATTATTAGGTGACACCCAAAGCAACAGCGGGACGAAACATTTGCTATCCCCACAATTGTTAATAAGATCGAGCCTATTGTTGCAGCCACTCTGTTAATCCATCTCATCCGGATTCAGGACATTCATCTCTGTGCTCCAACTACTCATACTACCTAATGTCGTCCCAGAGGAATTCAAGAAGTGACCAACAAGAGTGCAACAAATGAATGATGGGAGTGAATGGATCCATACTATCCTTTGCATATCCATAGCTGTCGGTGGTTCTTCATGTGTGTTTGGAGGTGAAACTTGTGCCCTCCCCCAATTGTCTTCAAAATTCTCACCTGCTCCATTGCGTGTGTTCAGGTTAGCCCCCAGGATAATGCTGGGAGAGAGAAGGAAATGAACAACAAAGAGGTGTGGAGTGGTCACTTGACACCAATGACTGTCCAGATAACAGACAAGGGTCAGGATTGCCACATCTCTGCCTGGTGCATCCCTCTCCCACCCCACCTCCCATCTCTCCAGCATGCTGGCTTTATGAGTTTTGCAGCTGGAATTCATGCTGGTCAATGGTCTACAGGAAATAGAGCTTGTCACCCACTTAAAATCCTGCCCACCCTCATCTTCCAATCACATTTCCCAAAGGGGAGTAAAGAAGTTATGAAGATATGAAGTGGGTTTAAGGCAAGCTCCTTGGGAAGTTACTGTCTTCCACAATCAACACTTTCTGGAGAGAAAGCAGATTCCCAGTGTGGGAGGGAGCAAGGGCCCCCAGAGACCCTTTTCAGAATGTCATCAGCGAGGGGAATTCAAAGCCGGCTGACACTGACAGCAGCAGGTCACAAGCAATGATGAAAACTGCGGCTGACAGTTCAACCCCAGTCCAGGGAGCTTCTCCAGGAGAGGTTGTCTCTGCAGCGACGTTGTCTCAACCTTCGCAGAGCTGCAGCCCTTTAATACAGTTCCTCATGTTGTAGTGACCACCACCCCAACTCTAAAATGATTTTTGTTGCTACATCCTAACTGTCATTTTGCTCCCGCTATGAATCGGGCGACCCTAGTGAAAGGGTCATTCAACCCCCAAAGGGATCATGACCCACGGGTTGAGAACCGCTAGTCTACAGAGTGCCTGATCTTTGACTTCAGTCTGACCCAGAGAGGGCTCCTGCGCTCCTCCCGACTGCGGCAGGGCAGGGCTCACATCCTTCCCACCTCTTACCAGGAGATGAGGCAGCAGGCCCGAGGAGAGGGACCGCTTTCCCCACCCATGTTCAGTCCTATTGACTGAGGGGTGGAGTCCTGGAGCAGGCACTGCTTCTACAAAGACCAAAAAGTCACACAGCTGAGCTCTGGGAACTTTTTTTTTAAGTTGAGGCATATCTTTTCTTCCCTCTCCTCTTATCTGATTTCATTCCTTCTCTCCCCTCTTTTTCCTCCTCCATCTCCTGACTCTTCTCCTTCTTCCTATTGTGAAAATACACACAGCAAACCATACACCCATTTGACAGTGTTGACATGAAAAGCTCAATGATGATATTTATATACTCCACATTGTGCCACCATTCTCCCTTTCTCTGCCCATACTATTTTACCACCTTGAACTGAGATTCTCTGTCCTATAAAGTTCTCATCTGTGTCTTAGATTTCCTGCTGCCCATTTAATGGCACATAACTATTCCTTTAAGGAGCACAGTGCTCAAGGTGAACATTCTTTATTACACGAGCTAAGTTGTTGTTTCGTTTAAGGATGACTCCATGGGACAGTTTTTGATTCAAGGCTTAAAATTTATTCCCAGGCAACAAGCAGCCATCTAGTTCAGAAGCAACAAAGTCCACATGGAAGAAACACACCAGCCTATTTGACCATGAGGTGTCAAAGGGATCCGTTATCAGGCACCAAAGAGCTAAAAATCATAACATTGTGTGTGCCCCCCTTCCTGATATGATCGCTGATGACAAATGTGTGCATAAGCAAATGTGGTAAGAAAGCTGAAGGTGTATCAAAAGATATAGTTTTTGTGGTCTTAAAAGCTTGAAAGTAAATAAGCAGCCATGTAGCTTAGAAGCAACAAAGTCCACATTAAAGAAGCACACCAGCCTGTGTGACCACAAGGTGTTGAAGTGATCAGTTATCAGGCATCAAAGAACTAAAGATTATATCATTATAAATGAGGGGGAGTACATATTGGGTACCCAAAGCCCATTGGTAGGTGAAGCAACATCCCCTTACAGAATGGTCGCAGGAAGATGAGTCAGTCAAGGTACAGGGGAGCAACAATGAAATATGCAACTTTCCTCTAGTTCTTAAATGCTTCCTCTACCCCCACCCTCACCCACATCATGATCCCAATTCTACCTGACAAATCCAGCTAGACCAGGGGGTGTACATTGGAGTCGGAAACACGGGGATTCAGGACAGATGATCCTTTCAGGACCAGTGGTGAGAGTGGTGTTGCCGCGAAGGTGGAGGGAAGGTGGAGTAGAAAGGGGGAACCAACTACGGGGATCTACATTTAACCAGTTCCCTGGGGTATGGGCAATAGAGAAGTGGGTGAAAGGACACATCAGACAGTGTATGATGTGACAAAAATAATAATTTGTACATTATTAAGGGTTCATGAGGGAGGGTGAATGAGGAGGGAAGGGAAATATGAGGAACTGATACCAAGGGCCTAAGTAGAAGGAGGATGTTTTGAGAATGATCATGGCAACAAATGTACAGATGGGGTCTGCATACAATAGATGGATGTCTTGATCGTCATCAGAGTTGTATGAGCCTCCAATAAAATGATTTAAAAATGTTTTTAAATGCTATTTCCAGACCATAGATTCGAGGGTTCCTCAATTCTCAATGTATCCAGTACATCTGGTTTCCAAGAAGAATTTGAAGTTTGTTCTCCGCGTTGTTTCTCTACTGCTCAAGCTCCAACTCTTGGCCGCCGTCCATTTCTTCGGGTCTCATGGGAAGGAGGTAATAGCTCATGAGGGCACTTAGACTGCAGACTCTGTTCTCCTCAGCTTTCTGTGTCTCTGACTCCCTTTGTAGCTCGAGGTGAATAGATACCCATTGGTGTGCCTTGGGTGGCTGCTCAAAAGCTTTATAGACCCCAGGCATTTCTTAGAACCTAAGGCAGAGCAAAAATGTTAAAAACAATATTAAGCCAATTGACTAGGAAGGGTCGTGAAGCCATGGCCCTAAACCTCTGAATTAAGGAAACTATTCCCATGAAGTATTCATTTTCCTTAGGCATTCTCAACAGCTGCAGACTCTATCGTTTCTTTTGGCTACTGTTTTTGTGTAAAATTATATGTAGCATTCTAGTTGTCATTTTGCGCTCCCCATCCATTTTTTCCTAGTGGACAGTTTCATGATAACACCTATAAAAGTCAAGTTGTGTTTTCATTACTCAGAACCGACGCCAGTTTTCCAGCCACTGTGGACAGAAGTTCAGTACTTCTCACAGAATGATTCTCTGCCTCACCCCACACCAACACACTAGCAACAGTAATCTCACTGAGAGGAAGTACTAATAGACAAAGAAGGGCAGACATGTTGGTGACACAGGAAGAAGGTAAAAGGAAACAGGGGAAGGATCTAGGAAAGAAAACAACAACAAATCAATGAATGACCAAAAGAAGAAAAGTCTGTAAATAGGAGTATTTTACGGTGGAGTCTGCTGGGGTGCTGTGTCCTGGTTCCCAAGTTTTGGGGACCTTCCTCCTCTGCTCCCCTTGCTGTTCTGTTGTATGCCCTTAGTGTTTTTGCCTTGGTGTGATGGGGTCAGATTGGGCACAGTTCCCACACTGTCCCCTGTAGGCCTATGGGTCAGCGAGGGACGTCATGTTTCATAGTGGGACTGGCCCTATGGTCCTCTCTGTGCACTGACTGCTCTGAGCAGAAATAGCATCCTCGTGGCTTGCTGGACCAGGATGTGCTTCACTCTCTCTTCCTCTCCCTTCATTTGCTCTTGTGCGCTCTGATCACACATGTCCCTCTCACTGAGCTGTAGCTTCAGTGCTGTCCTCTGAAGTGAATTCTTCTGGGGGCGAGGGGAAGCTGTCCACATAGTTTGGGATGGGGCTGGCCCCTCAGAACACTTTAACCATCAAGTGGATTCTGACTCACAGTGGTCCTATATGACGGAGCAAAGCTACCCATAGGGTTTCCTAGCTAAAATCTCTATGGAGATTGCCGGGTCCTTTCTCCCTCTGGTGGGTTCCAAACACTGACCTTTCACTTTGCACCTGAGTGCTAAGCCATTGCACCACTGGGCCTCCTTGGAATATGCCTTAGGGATCTAAAAGAAAGTATATGAACAGGCACATGGACACCCATGTTGACTTCAGCACTATTCACAGTAGAAAAAAAATGGAGTAGATGTCTTTCAAAAAAGGAATAGACAAAATGTAGACCATACATACTGTGGAATATTACTCAGTCCTAGAGAAAAGTGATGTCACAACCTGGATAAACTTGGAAGACTTTTGCTGAGGGAAATAAGTCCGTCACAAAAGGGCAAATATTTTATGTTCTCACATGAAATGACAAAAATAAGTAAATAGAAGAGGAGTTAAGATGGTAGAATCACCTGCCCAGAGCTCCTGTTGTTAGACCAGGAAATTAAGAGGTAGGCATGGGAACCAAGCCCGAGAAGAAAGCAATGGGAAAACTGGTTCCAGAGAGACATGGTGGGAAGAGTAGACCGGAGAAGGGAGCGGTGAGCAAACAATGCCATAGACAGGGGAACAACCAGGGAATTAAAATCAATAATGAGTGGGACATCGAGATCCTGGGGGTGTTGGAGCAACAGCAAGCAGGCTGAGAGGAAGTCCTGATAGACAAAAGAAGGGGAGCATGTTGGTGGCACGGGAAGAAGGTAAAAGGAAGCAGAGGAAGGATCTAGGAAACAAAGCTTTGGTTAGAGGTATGAACATATGTAAATATATTCATTCATTAAAAGAGGTATTGGCCTATACCTATATTTATGAGGTAGTGGATGGACTTTGGACCTCTGTTCAAGCCCTCCCTCAACACAAGAACACTTTGTTCCAACAACCTGGCATTTTGTGATCTCTGAAGACAAAATGGATGCAAATGCAAATGTGGTGAAGAAAGCAAATGGTGCCCGGCTATCAAAAGATATAGGGCCTGGGGTCTTAAAGGCTTGAAGTTAAACATATAACCATCTAGCAGAGAAGTGACAAGCCCACATGGAAGAAGCACATGTGCCTGTGTGATCATGAGGTGTCAACAGGATCAGGTAACAGGTATCAGAAAACACAAAACAAACAAGCAAAAGCATACTGTTGAGAATGAGGAGGTCCGGAGCAGAGACCCCCCCAGACCATCCATAGACAATGGGACATCCCCTCAGGGGGCAAGTATAGCTCCAATGAAACAATATTTTTCTGCTTCCTTGAGGCTTCCTCACCCCCCACTATCATGACCCTAGTCCTGCTTTTCACTGCAGGCTAGACTGGAGCATGTACACTGGTACAGATAAGAGCTCATGACACTCAGAATCCAGGTCAGTCGAACCTCTGAGGAACAGAAATGAGAGTAGTAATACCAGGAGTTAGGGCAAAGTTTAAGTTGAACCTTTTGATCATGGAAATTCTCCCAGGAACATTTGCCTACTTTCTCCCAACGGGGGACTGACATTGAGAAGTTTGCCTATTGCAAGCAATCCACAAGCCCCCTGCTGATGCACTGTAGGAGGAAGGTCTGGCGATCTATTTGCAAAAAAAAAAAAAAAAGAAGAAGAAGAAGCTATTTAAAGCCTTGTGGAACATGGAGTCACCTGGGGTTGGAACCAACGGAAAGTGCTGATGAAGAGCTCTGAAGCAAGCAGCGTGGATGGTGGAGGAGCTACTTTGGGGCATAAGGAGCAGAGTGACAGGGACATGTCAAGGCCAGCCCCACCTCACTACCTGTCCTCAGAACACAGAGCTCCAGAAGGGGCCCTGCTGTGGCTTCTCTCTTCCACACACCTTCCTGAGACTTGATGGTTTTGTGTTAGTTCCCTTTTGGTTCTTTGTGGTCTATGTAAAGAGCACACAATTTGCCACGTGAACCAGATCCAGGTGTACAATCCAGTAACATCAATCGCACTCACCATGCGTGATGGTTAGAGATTAAGTCACTTAGACACTCTGGGTACGGAGAGGTGGAACTCAGACTATCAATTGTGTCACAGCCTGGTGATATCTCCTTGATGCCTTTTGGTACAAGAGAGACAGACAGAGAGAGAGAGAGAGAGATCAAACAGAGTCTAAAACAGAGTCCAATCCTCTTTGGCCCTTTGCTTTCTGCCAGCGCCGACTCTTGACTCTTGCTCCTTGAGCTCTAGCCGTAGTGCCTGCCATTACCAGGAGCTGTCAGCCAACTACCCACGGTGGATCCATTCGGCCAAATCCTGACCTCTGCATCCACCCGCCTGTGCCTTCCATTATCTCTGCTGTATCATCTTGCTCCTTGTCCATTAGCTTCCACCTGTCAAGAGAAGTCTGACTTGTAGTGGGCTGGCGTTACCTATTTCTACAACCACGTGAGCCATTTTTAAAAATACATATATAACTCTCTTTCTATATACAGACACATAGAAACATTAGTGCTATTGCTTCTGTGGAGAATCCGCCACAATGTACCATGCAGCACAACGACTTGTTTCTAGAAGATTTCCCTCACCCTCAAACAGCAATCCTGTAACCATTAAGCGTTGATGCCTCATTCTCTCCCCTCAAACCAGCCCCTGGAATGTCCCTTCCACTCACGGTCACCACTAATGTCCCGTCCACTCACGATAACCACTAATGTCCCTTCCACTCACGCTAGCCACTAATGTCCTTTGTGGCCTTGGCCACTTGACTCTCCTAGATAGTTCATAGGTGGCAGGGGTTCGGGTCACCTCTAATTTTGCCTGGGAACATTTGCACTGCAGCCCACAGTCCAGGGAATACTATCCCCTCCTGTAGGAAGACTAGGAGCTTTTTGTCTCTTGGCCGGCTGATGGTTACTTGGGTGCTTTCCAGGAGGCTGTTTTGAATGATCCCAGACAGCATCACCTCTGGAGAAGAGAGAGCCCTGCCCAAGCCCTTCTCTCTGAGGCCTGCAGACGGCCCTGAAGTTTGGAGTGCTCACTCAGGTCGCCATTTGCAGTCCTGCTGGCCATAGCAAGGTGGCCCTGGCCCGAGGCACTGACACATTGGAGCTGTCCCCAGGCCTGGGGACCAGCTCACACTGCAAGGTCCACAGGGCAGAGCGCCATCCACAGGCTGCAACGCCCACGAGGGCCTCTGGTCTTTCATTTTTTGTTCATTCCTTATTGTCAGCAGACTGCTCTCTCGTGCCCCTTCACTCCCCTGACGCAGGAAAGCTCTTCCTCTCATCGCACGCACCACCTGCTCCCCCTGGGACTGTCCTTGAAGCGCTCACCACCCTGAGAGCTGAGCTCAGAGGCCCAGGTCCCGAGCCAGCCTCTTCTGACTTCGAGATGACAGTCTCCAGGGGCCCACCCCTGCCTCTGCTGCAGACACAGGGCCGGGGAGGGGGGGGGTGGGGAGGGCCCCTTCCCGAATGCATGCAAGGCCTGTGCTGGCAGCAGCCTTGGAGGTGGGGGGAGGGGCGGGCCTTTC
The DNA here is from genome assembly GCA_004026705.1 of Nesogale talazaci. Lineage (NCBI taxonomy): Eukaryota > Metazoa > Chordata > Mammalia > Afrosoricida > Tenrecidae > Nesogale > Nesogale talazaci. Next base: position 574 of record PVJH01046178.1, on the reverse strand, counting down.
CCAGGACTTGACATCTGAGCTGAATCTTGAAAAGTAGAAAAGTGCCAAGAAGAGAAAAAGGGGAAGTTTGCAGGAGCCCAGAGGCAGAGAATTGGTTCCCCAAGCCTGGCCTCCTCTGGCACCTGGAAAAGGCGAAACAACGGAGGCCGGAAGCCCAGCAGGGGTAGAGAGGCCAGGGGCCCAATGAAGGAAGGCTGTGCTCTGAGCTGTTCCGAAACTGAGTCAAGGAGGGGATGTGTAGTGCTGGCCCATTTCTGAGGTGTGAAGACACCTCCCCCCACCCCTACCCCCAAGCAGAGGCCTTATCCACCAAGGGTTCCATAACTGACACACGACCTTCTCTGGAATCAGCTTGTGCACTGGGCTGTTGCATTACTCCACCCCTCACGCCCTCTGCGCCCCCTCCCCCCCACACACACCGTGAGGGGCGGAGTCTCTTTCCTGGAGTTCCACTCCCACCCTTCGCAGAAGACATGGTGCTGTAGCTGAACTCCTAGGCACGCTCGCTCCATCCAATGGCCCAGTCCTTACAATGGCCTTTGCCATTTTCACCAACAGACTCTGTAGGGCTCTC
>PVJH01046177.1:0-11964 GCA_004026705.1 Nesogale talazaci | reverse complement strand
AAAGGATGATCTCAGCGAGTATTGCATAGTCAGGGTCATTCTAAGCATACTTTAGAGAGTTTGTTGCATGTGGAATTTCTAGATGAGCACACGTCAGAAATATGTCAAATCACGAGTGTAAGGTCTATGTCAGGAAGAGTCAAGAAAATTGTGTTTCCTTGATCAAAGAAAGTCACATCAATGACCAGGAAGCTAAAAACAGGCCAAAAACTGTGACCATAAGAAGTTCCTTATTGTTCTTGCGTGCTTTCATTCTAGTCAGTTTTGAATTATAGCAACCCTATGGACAACAGAAAGAAGCATTGCCAGTCCTGTGTCATGCTCAAAACCGTTCTTATATCTGAGACCATGGATGCAGGCACTGTGTAAATCCATCTCATTGAAGGCCTTCGTTTTTTCTTTGCCTCATTTCTATACCAGGAATGATATCCTTCTCCAAGGAGAGGAGACAAGCTCCCTTGACATCTTTGCCTCTAAGGAGCATTTTGGCTCTAGTTCTCATTGCATTGGATACATTTTCTGCACAAGACCTCTTTAAAGTGTTGAAAATATGGGCTTTACTTTCTTTGCAGACTAGGTGGCACCTGACTCAGGCCATGGTATTTTCATTTGTGGCATCTGTGTGTGAGAGTGGAACTCTGCATAAGGAAGCATGAAGAAGCATTGATTCATTGGATCACGAGGCTGGCGATGGTTACTGAAATCCCCATGAGCTGCCAAAAGAGTTGCACTAATTCCCTTCCCCTGTTCACTCTATGGTTGAAAAAGTTCTCTCAGAGTTAATATTGCAACAGTATTTAAAGTTCTGATGGATGATTTTTAAAAAGTCCTAAATGCATTAAAGTCTTCTAAAATTTAATACAGGCTATCTTATTTTATTGTGCACACAAAGTCGGTGATTTTGTCTTTTTGTTTGGAAAAGCTGAAGTTCTGTGACAACTCAGTATTCTGCTCATCTGTTGACATGATTTTTTAAATAGCATGACCTCTCTTTTTGTCTCTGTATCACACTTGGGTAATTTTTCATGATATATGAAATGTTTCATAATGCTATTATACACTTACTTACAAATGTATAGTGTAAACATACCATTTATATGGACAAGGGGGTCCAAAAATATTGTGACTCGTGGTATGGTAACATTTACTTATTGTGGTGAACCGAGACCCACATCTCTGCATTATCCCTGTACTAAAACTAGCTCCTAACAGACAAAATGCTATTACTGTTGTTGTTTAAGAAGTAATTATATTCTTCAAATTTAAAGAGTTTGGATGTTAAATTTCATAAAACAGAGACAGTATTGAAGAATGTATAGCAAAACCAATCTGTCTCTCTTGTGTTTCACTTGTCGATACTCGTTCTCCTCTCTTGATTGGCTCCAACAATTAAGGAAATCAATATCATTACTCATTCACATGATAGAGTTTTAAGCATTTTAAACCAATTCCCTGGTGCCTTCTTTATCCTGGTTAATTTTGGGAAACTTAAAATTAACATTCTCTAGGATGCTTTTCTTCCTCTTTTTTTTTTTTTAATGTAAAAGGTACAGTGTAAAAGCTTTTATCTCAAACTGGCTGACAAACAAGTGGCAGTTTCAACACCAGTGTCCAAACACTTCAGTGTTTAACTTGAGTCTATTATCATAGGTGGAATTTGCCTACGTCAGGCAATATGTCTTGCATGATAAATCATCAGCTGCTGGTGTTAGTCATTCTAAAGTATTCTGCTAAATGCCTTTGTTCTGGTATACTAAAGAATCATGTGTGCCAATGTCTCTTGCCTTCTTGACATTTGCTTTGGCACCTTTCGTGGAAAATCCAGATATTCCTCAATGGGAGTCTGGAAAAATCACTCTCCACCCAAGCCAAACAGTGGCAACTCTAATGAGAGACTATATGAGACTTCATAGGGAAGACAAAAAGAACAGAAAAGAAATCTTGAAGAAAGGGTAGCCCTTCAAAATTGTTTACACTGCTACAGTAAAGACAATCCCAATTCTTAAAATATGACATACACTGCCTCTATTGTACCTAACTTGTCCTGAGTTGATCTGCATTCCCAAGATTTTTGCTAATTTAAAATTAGTTTTGCTAATTTCTCTTTAACAAGTCAAATACGCCAAGGACTGCTGCAAAATTCAAAAAAATTGCTGAAATTCTCTATAAGTAAAAAAAAGTTTATGGAACATAAACTTATTTTTCACTGATTCCTAAATTAATGTTGAAGATTATAAAAATAAACTATGTAGCAATAAAAAACTGGATACAAATGTCAATGCATCTGTCAATTAAAAATAGTAGAGTATGTTATCATTGAGGAACCAATTTACTATTATATTTTTAATACAGAAATATCCTAAAGTTGAAATATTTGAAGCTTAAATTTCATATCTAGGTAGATGCTCTATTTTCACAATTTTTCTCAGTGGCTCACTAAGATGAAAAGTGGATGCTGCTATTCTAATTCCCATCTCTTGATTTCTGGACATTTGAATCCTGATTTTTGAGGAATGAGCAATGTACAAGGAAGATTCAGGAAGTTTGAGGAAAAATTCTGTTTTCCTTTCATCTAAACTTTCCACAAACTTTTTGAAGCTCTCTAAAATATGAATGAATTCTAGTTTATACTATATACAGCTTCCTGGGGACTATTTTCCAACACTGCAACTTGGCATCTACTTAGAATTGTGTCTTAGGAGGTCAATCCAGATTTATATCAATCCAGCTATTACAGAGTGATGAGAACATGGTTAAGTCCAGTGAATGCAATGGACGTCATTCTGTTTTCACAATGTATTTGCTGTGAAGTGAGTCCCTTCTTCTGAGGTGAAGCTGTATTAAATGATGTGATAGAAGACATGGCATTCGATAAGTCCATGGATGATACCTCTAACAAAAGCCACAACAAAAATGTGCTTCCCAGGAAGACCGATCCATATCCAGCGTAAGGTATTTGTTCCAGTAAGAACAAACTGCTGTTCTTTCCATCATGAAAGTGGTTTGATGTAACCATCCTGACCCCAGATTGCTGGCTCTCTTTCCTGAGGAAAGAAGCCAGCCTACGGAGTCTGTCTGAGGCATGCTGCAAAAGGACTGCGTTGGCTACTCAGCGGAGGCTGTGGATAACTTAGCCTTGGTACATGGAAGTCCATGTGGCTGAACCTGAACTTAAACTCCTCTGCAACCGGAGTTATTTTGTTCATGAGCCCATTGCATCATGACCAGAGTGCCTGTGGAAAGGAGATGACAGTTTTTCCATAGAATGTGTCAGCATTATCTAATTGGTAGATAAATCCTTCTCGGCAGAAGTCAGCTTCGGGGGAGCATGCACGTGAGACCTAAATATCTTCATTGTTTTCCCCATTCAGAGAGGTTTTCTTCATAGCTCCTTCTCACATATGTACTGCTCATATTTCTCTCAAGTCCATGATTATCCCGCCAAACCATTGACATGGATTGTTACATCCTAGCACATCTTTCTCTTCCTTCTAAGTAAAGCAGACAGTCAAGTATATTTTATGAAGTCTTATGCATTGAAAAGATTTTCCTTCACCACTGTCCTTCAGGTATCTCATGGAAAAGACTGCATTACTACTGCTGTCTGCTTTTGAATATTACGTGCATATCATACAACATCATGTGTAATCCAGGCATCAGTTTTTTTTCTTCCTCACTCAGTTATCAATATGGAAACCCCCTGATGCATAGGTGTGTAAAGGGAGAAGTAACACAGCATTAGAGAGTGGTAGGCCATCATCATTTGAAACACTTCATGAAACTGACCTGTGCCTTCAGTTTCTGATTGAGCTCCACCTTACGTATGCAACTTCCATTTTATAGCAGATTTCTGCGGGGCACCTTCGACTTTTTGACTATATGAGTCAGGCAGCACAGCGGGAAATTGAATTCATAATATGAATTGTTGGCCCACAGATCAGAGGTCAGTATGTAGTAAGGCAATAAAACACTGTTTTTCAAAAAGAGAATTCAAATTGCAGGATTTTGCTTCAAAATAGGGCTATCAAAGGATCCAGACTGCATGTCTATTGAAAGACATTTAAAGCATAATTAGATCGTATGGCTAAAGTAGAAAAATAGTTTGCAAGGTAACTTGAACCTGTTGCAAAGCCTTCTCTTCTGGACCTCACTTAAACTAGCAGCTTTTTGAAACCTTGATAAATTGGCTGGAGTAGCATATCCAACTGAGGGATATAGTTTTTTCAGAATCCAATGGGGATCACGAAGCTTCATACCGCCCTCTCAGATATAGGAGGGGCCAAATGCTAAAACTTTCACTTTAGTAGAAATATTTCAACAGGACCCACACCATTGGACCTATAAATATTTCACTGATGTGTAATGGAGCTGAATTTTTTTAGTTCCCCACTCTCTAGTATGCAAATATTTTATCTATACGTGTAGGCTCATTAGTACATTTTCCTTACTAGTTCCAGTAAGAATAAAGTCATACATGTAATTAATCAAAGTAACATTGATGAAATGAGAGGTGAACCATGTTCCTGTGCAACCAATTATAACTGAGTAGGGGAAAGGTGACAGTGCAGGTATATTGCTGCTCTTACCAGCTTTAAGCAAAATGTTTCTGGTAATCCATTGGAACTAGAATTTGAAAATGGCATTTGACAGATATATATCTATATATCAGGTACTGGAAGATATATCAAATTTCTGAAGTACTAAAACTACATCCATTACAATGGATGCAATTTAAGTTATCACCTGATTAAGTTGACAATAAGTCATGTGCTTTTGCACTGACCAAATAAGGGCTTTGCAAGGGACTATGGTGCTAATGATCACTCCTGAATCCTTCATGACGTTGATGGCAACACTGCGTTAGTACAAGCAAATGAGAGAAACAAATTCATAAACATGCATATATGTATAAGAAATAGAAGAAAGATTGAAATACAAGAGCAGTTGAATATAGAGATAACATCTCAGCTCGGTCCAGATCAAGTCGATAAGTCTGACATTAGCCCATATGTTTGATAACAATATATAAAGTCCTCTTGAGACCCACAAAACACACACACTAATGCTGAATTCAGGAAGATCACAGATCAGTGAGTCAGACGTTTTGTGGATCAAGGAACAGTAGAGACATCTCTGTGTTGGCAAAGGTCTCCCTATGGTTCCTTCAATCCAAAACTCTAACTGCCTCAGGGTAACTTCATGTGACTTCTCAGAAATATCTCTCAGGGAGTGGGCAAAGAGAGGGGCAGAGAGAGAGAGAGAGAGAGAGAGAGAGAGAGAGAGAGAGAGAGAGTCTTGCCTCTAAGAAAAAAATTCCAAGGATTCCTACAATTCTCAGGGGAAGGCCATGATCACACAGAGGCCTTATTGGTCTCTAGAGTAGACTCCACTCTTTCACTCTTAATCCTCTCAAATCCCAAATTGACACCAGATTATGTAACTGCCACAAACACTAATCTTGTCAATCCCTCAAGAAATGTGGCCCTTTAATTGCTATTTTCCTATGTATAGTAGTTTTGATTTGGTATTTCTTCCCATAATAGTTCTTATTCTGCATGACAGGGAATCAATGGGTGGGTCCTGCCGATTTCTGAGTCATCAATTCCCATTCTTCATTTGGGAACTGAGAAACCCACTGCAGGATGTATCCAGAGATACACTTCTGCCCCTGAGATTGATTGGATCGAAGAATGCATTACTAATGCTAATTCTATTTACACCTTCTTTTAAATGATGAGCCACCATGACATAGTGTCCTGGAATTCGTGTCATGTCACATTCAGTGACCAATAATCCTCATTTACTTTTCCCCAATAGGCAATTAGTAGTTACTCTGGTAAATAAGACCATAGATACCTTGGCAGGAGAGTTAAATAATAATGCTATAAAATTTTGGCGGTGTATTTGGGACCTTCCTCAAGGAAAACTTGTCTCTTCTTTTTACAAGAAGTGTGGGTCTAAAAACGTGTCCATTCCTGGGAACTTGTTGCCACTTGGCCCTACTACTATGGAGTCTAATTGGTGTCATTGAACTTCTCACTCACTGTCCTGGAGTCAACGCTGACTTGTAGTTATCCTGAAGGACAGGGTAGCCCTGTCCCTGGGGGTTTCTGGGGCAGTAATTCTTTACAGGGGTAGAAAGGCCTCTCTTTTGGCAACACAGTAGCTGGTGATTTTGAATTACTCACCTTGCCCAACACAAAACCAAGCCATGGCATTTTCACTGGCCTCAAACGCATGTGAAATTGTGAAATTGAAATAGGAAGACTGAAAATTATTTGAATATTCAATAGAAAAGATCATGGCCTAGCCAAAGGACAAACAAATCTGTCTTCAAAGAAGTGCATCCAGAGTGCTCTTTAGAGGCAAGGATGGTGAGACAAGTCCTTGAATACTTTGGTATGAGAGACCAGTCCCTGGAGAGGGATGTCATGCTTTGTCAAGTAGAGGGTCAGGGTAAACAGAGGAAGGTCCTTGACAAAATCATTACAGTGGCTGCATCCCTGAGTTCCGGCAGAGACACGATGATGAGGATGGCACGAGACGGTGCAATCTTTTGTTCTGTGGTGCATAGGATTGCTAGGGATGAGAACTGCCTTGAAGACCCTGCCTACTTGACTTGAATGCCATGAGATCTTCTTTAAATTAGCTACAACCTTTCACGCTACTTTTACAGTTTTGAAACAGTCTAACTCAAAGTTTTGCAAAGATTGAACAAAGATTAAAAAAAAATGGGAATTCAGATCTGTCAATAGCCACAGGGTACCCAAAACCCCACCCTCGTTTCTTTGTTTCAGATACAGGAAAGATAAAAAGAGCTGCTTTGAATTTGAGATCCCCCAAAACTAGATGGTTTGAATATTTAATAGAGATGAAATTCACTTTAATCTTTTCTTGGAAACCTTATGTATCCCAGCAGCCAGATGTTTTTAGCTACCCTGTCTTAGGGTAGCCCTGCTGGGAGGTTAAGGAAACTATCAAATCATCAATGGATTTCAGCAATAAGGGTTTATTTTATGCTGCAAGGATACAAGACTCTGAGAAAAATAAATGAGAAAGCCAATAAATTCTTGAGGAATTACACACAAGTATTTGTTGATCTCTAACTAAAAGCAGAAAAATATTGAATCTGAAAGCTCAGAGATATTTAAAAATGCTGCTATAAAGTGAGTTGTATCCAGAACAAGATTAGAAAATAATAAATGAGGTTAGGGACCAATGGGCATCTAGTGTGAATAATGTGGATTATAAAGAGTAAGCTTTAGATTCATACCCAGCTCTTATTTCATTTTTCAACTCGAAGAAAAGGAGAATTACAATTGCTGGCACAAGAAATAATTAAACCTTTTAAAGAGAAAATGTGTATGATGTAAAATAATCATTAATTTTCTTCCTGTTTGAGAGGATACTGGGGAAATTTTGGTAGAGGTTTAGATAAGTCTATTATAATTTTAGTTGATTTCACTTTTTAAATCCAAACTACATCTATGGATGTAATAGCCCAGAGGTTTTAGGAATAAGAAGACTAGTCTGATATTTGAAGAGGCATAATTAGTGCTGGCATATAGGTAAACATTTCCTGGATACTGTCTAATTCATAACTTGGACAGACTCTATATTCTCTCTTTTCATAAATTATAAATAGTAATTCCATTTGGATAGTATATCTATTTTCAATGGATTCACCTGGTTATTGGAACTTAGGGGGACAAATTTCAATTAAAATGTAGCAATATTGGGAATTGATCAATGAAACAGTTTGTTCTTTATTGGTGATCCCCACTACTTTAGAAGTTTTAGCATCTATGTCAAAGGCTTTTGTAAAGTTATAGAGTTAATAGCAGAGAGGATTGCTAAAGTGTCCATTAAAAGTTGTCAAGGTTCTCCATTAATCAGTAAACTAATTCATTCTTTTTTTTTTTAAACTAATTCATTCTTGAAGACTAGGAGCCACTGCAAGGAATGTTCCTGTCTCCCTTCATTCTGAATCCGGTTGTGTACCTTTTTTTTATTATTTTTAAGAGGCAATTACATCAATCTTTTGTTTATGTTGAGCTTAAAGTATTAATGTTTTCAGTGATCATTTTTGATAATAGTTATAAATATCCATCTTTTTTGACATTGGAAGGATTAACACAATATGGTGGCTTCAAATAAGAGGCATTTAGTCTCTCAGTGTTGGAAGTCATGCATTCAAAATCAAGGTGATTACAGAAGCCATGCTGTCTCTGCATGCTCTAGGGAAGAACCATCTCAGTGGTGATTGGCATTTCACAGACTGTAGTTGTACCACTCAACCTCTGCCTTCCTTTCCGCATGACATCCTGCTGCACCACTTGTCATCCAAACACCCCTTTTCTTATAGTTATGATGTCAGTCATATGGAACTCAGAAGCCACTTAATACAGTGCCACCTCTTCCTGATATCATCTGCAAAGACACTGTCTCAAAAGGAAGTCACATTCATTGGTTCCAAGCAGACACAAATCTGGGGGTGGGATACTCTTCAACCCAAAGGAGCCCTGTTGGTGTAATAGTCATACCTGGGCTGCCATCCCCATGGTCGCCAGTACCAGACCAGCACCTCGGGAGAAAGACGGGGCTGTCTTCTCCCATCCACAGTGACAGTCTCAAAAGCTCACAGGGGGTCACTGTCAGCACTGACTCAATGACAGTTTTTAGTTTGTTTTATTCAGTCCAACATGAGCAGATTCCCCTCTCAGAGCTCATTTCTCCATCTCCCTGAAATGGGAGACATGATAGTTAGGTATTCCAGGTATAAGACAATGACTGGAATCTCTTTATATTGAGGACAGTTTTGGACGAGATTGAACAAAAGATTTAGAAAGTAAGAATAAACTCAGAACTGACCTAACTTGCTTTTATCCGTTTTGCAATGCAAAGAAATACCATGTATGTTTCCACCAATGTTTAGTATCCACCAAAAGAGATCAGATGGTCATTTTTTTCATGACGCATTTAATCATCTCCCATCTGAGTTTAAAACTCTCAGAAGCTTCTCACTGATATTTATAGAGGTATGTGTTAGTCTGGGTAGACTAGAGAAACAAACATGTAGAAGCTCTTTTGTGTTTAAGAGATTTATATTCAAGAGCAACTGAATATTGAGAAAATATCCCAGCCCAGTCGAGGACAAGTCCAAAAGTCTGATATTAGACCATTTGTCTGACAGCAATCTATTAAGTCCTCTACAGACTTACAAAACTCACGCAATGATGCCGAATGTAGAAGACCTCAGACCAGCGGGTAGAAAGTCTTTGGATCCAATGGCATTGTAGACATCTCAGCACTGGCAGGGGTCTCTACATGGCTTCTCAGAACCCAGAGCTGCATCAGAGTGGGGTCAGGTGCATCCCGTATACCAGGTGCATCAGCAGTATCAGGTGAGGGGATGTCTCACAGAATGTGAGCCTTGTCAGTCAAGTGTAACCAAGCGAGTGAGAGAGCGTCTCCTGCTTCCAAGAAGGAAGTACCAGATTTCCCAGAATTCTCAGAGGAGAAGACCATGTCTACACAGATGTCTCAGTGGCTGTCTCCAGATTGGCAGGCTAGACTCCACCACTACACTCTTAATTCTCAAACCGACACTAGTTCACAGGTGGAAGCCAAAATCCCTCATATTGTTTCAACTTGTGACGCTCTTTTAAGCCAATCCAGATTTGACAGGCTTTGGGTTTTTCAATTTCTTATATGTAGTATGTTCTCTCTCTGTCTCTCTCTCTCTGTCTCTCTCTCAACCTTGCTATGACTGTTCCCTCTTATTTGCCTCCTGTCCTAGAATTCCACTTACCAGTAACTAGTCTTCATACTTTGCTTGTTTGGTGGTTACTTTGAGTCACTTCCAGCTTAGACAGCCCACATGGGCATAGTAGAACTGCCTGCCCCAGAGTTTCAGCATGGTGTCCTTCAGAAGGAGATCTTCAGACCTATCTACTGAGACACCATTTAGACGTTAACTGCCAATATTTCATGTAGGAATCAAGCACTTAACTGTCCTATTCTTTGCTGGCTATTAGATATCGTCCAGTGGATTTCAGTTTGTGGTGATCCCATGTGTGCAGAGTAAACTCTGCTCCCTAGAGGATGCCTGTCTTCTGAGGGGCCTTGGTGTAGATTTGAACCACCAATATTTCTGGTAATACATGAGCACACTTGTTTGCATCATCCAGGAAATCCCATACTCAGTAAACTTTCCTCTTAAGAAAACCCTTTGTGATCTCCTGGATAGTTGCAGTAGTCTACAAGACACACCTCTTTAATTCTGTGCTTATAATAATCAGCATTTTTATTATAAGTTGGGATGGGCAGGTTTGTTATGCCAACATGACCACAGAAGATTGTTGGATCTGTTGTGATGGCAGGACCAATGAATACACGGGATGAACTGAATGGCAGAGATAGGAAGGGCTCAGTGAGTCCTGCCATCTCTCTAGGTGGCTTTCAGATCTTTGGACCAGAGAGCTGCTTTGTTCATCCTGTTCCTCGACCTCCAAGCAACACTACCCCTGGGACACCTAATCGTGGACTGTGGAGCTGTGAGTGGAGGTTCCTTCAAGCCCTACTTCACCACGTTCCTGGGATATACATCTCTTGAGCTGGGGACTGTCAGACTCTGTCATCTAGCTTACTATTGGCAACCTGCTTTGCTGTTTGCTGCCTGTGACCAGATAGCCTGAATTGCTCTAGAGTGGACTACTCAGCGGCCCTCAAGACTTGAAGGCCTGCCAGTCTTCTAGCTGTCTCATGCAAACGAGTTGCACAGAGCAATTTGTACTGCTTTAGAGATTACTTAATCATTTCTTACTTATCTTATATACTCTTCTTTCTATATAAACATATAAAGAGAATTACCAGTGTCCTGGTTTTATTTCTGTAGAGAACCCTCTCTGACAAAAGTGGTACCAGGAGTGCTTCAAGAGAAATAAAATCATACATATGGCTTTCTTTGATTGGTTCTCCAATCTGACTGGTCTTAAGAGCACTGATGGTGGTAATTCTAGACATAAAGTCATGGGTAATTCTGTCACTCCTACTAGTCCATGGTGTGAAATAGCAAAGCTGATAACTAAAATAGGAGCACCGATGGATGGTTTGCTGGTTGAATGAAAGGTACTGGGAGATCGTATGCTTGATAGTTTCCAGCAGTTTTGTCAAGAAGCCAAGTATAGGGAAGCTGGATGGCTGGTCCTCCTTAAAATGGACTATGTGATTAAGGAGAGGGATTGCCTAAGGGCCTCAGAAGCACACCTTAAGTTCCAACTCACAGACATGAAGGGTCTGTCTGTGCTACAAAGGAGAGCCTTCTTGCCTGTAGTAAAGGAGCTGATATTGCTGAGAACCAGGTTCAAAGTCTCATTATGCGAGTGGCTGAATTACAACATCAGCTGAACGGCACATCTAGAGCAGTGTTGGAAGCCAAAGTGAGAGCATTCATAGGAAAAAATTGGGACCCTGAAACATGGGATGGGAATACATGGGCTAATGATCCAGAAGAGGAGGATATTATGCCACCACTAGAAGCAATTGAACTAGCTCAGTCAATAGAGCCACTCATCCCAGCTGAAGATAATAGTCTACAATCAACAAAACAATCCACACCTGAGCAGATCCACCAACTACTCAAGGTGATGTGTCAGGTGGGGCTGCATCTCTACCATTGCCTGAGGGAGATGACTTACAAGATAGTGCTGAGAACACCCAGGAAACACCTTCACCATTGATAGATTCTGCTAGACCTATAACTAAAATTAAGGCAAGGAAAGCTCCTAAGGGTGAGGCCAAGGTGATTACTCAAGGAGAAGAACGCTATACTCACAAATAACTGATCGAGCTTTCAAATTTGTACAAGCAAAAGCCTGGGGAGTATCCCTGGAAATGGTTACTTAGGGTGTGGGATACTGGTCCAAGAAATGTAATATTAGATCAGTCTGAGTTTCTGGATAT
>PVJH01046176.1:0-11979 GCA_004026705.1 Nesogale talazaci | reverse complement strand
CCTGGAAATGAGGAGCCGTGAGGGAACCCCACCAGAGCCGGGACTCCGTACCCACTGACCTGTGACTTCATGAGTCAGAAGGAGACTTTATAGACTGGGATTGGGCATATGGGTTAATATCGGACTTAAGACTTTGAACTGGACTAGGTTGCAATGCTTTCTCAATGTTCCATTCCTCTTGTATATAAACCTTTCCTTTATATTTATATGTGTGTCTATGAATTTGCTTCTCTAGTCTACCCTGACTAACACAATCTTTAATGAGAGCATTGATATTATGAGGGTAGAGGGAAAATGGGGGGAGAAGGGAGAGAAAGAAATGAACCAATCACAATGATCTACATACAACCACTCCCCTTATGAAAATAAAAATAATTTATCAATTATGAAAGGTTCATGAGATTGGAAGGGTGTGAGAGTGGGGGAGGGAGGGGAAAAAGAGTTGCTGATAACAATGAGTCAAAGTAGAAAGTAGAAAGAAAATGTTTGAGAAATGATGATGGCTTTATACAATTGATGTATGCATTGTTATAAGAGCTGTAACACCCCCCCCCAAAATGATTTACTAAAATGAAATAAAAATATATGAGATAATGTCTCCACATTCTTGCTTCTAAAAATAAATGAATAAATCGTGACTACCTCAACCCAGCACTCCTTGTCCCCTTCCTTGTTTTATTTTTCACTTAAAACTTTATGGGGTGGTACTTATTTTTACTTATTTATTTTGTTCATTTTCCATCTCCTGACATTTCTACTCCTGTGAAAAGTTAGTCTCAGAAACCCACAAGGTCAGTTCTGCTCTGTCTTGTTGAATCTCCATGAGTAGAATTGATTCAATGGGATTGAATTTTATTTTACTTTATTCTTTTATTTTAGTCACTGAGAAGTAACTCACGAGGGTAGGGATTCTTTGCTTGTCTCTTTGTTGATTGATTGATTGAATCATTGATTCACTGCTTTAAGGAGAGCTAGGACCACTGGTGCCCTTGTGTCTATGCATTGAATTGCTAACCACAAGGTCTGCAGTTCAAAATCACTATCCATTCTAGAGAGACAGACTGAGCTTTCTACTCCTATAAAGAGTTAGAGTCTCGGGCTGAGCTCCGGTGGCATAAGTGGTTGAGTGCAGAACTGCAGCCTGCGGGCTTGGCGGTTTAAAACCAGCAGCGACTGTCAGAAGCAACACTGGGTAGCGCCTACAACCACCAGAAGCAGTGATGCCCACACACACACACACACACACACACACACACACAAACAACACACACAAAAAAAGAGTTAGTCTCAGAAACTCACAGGGGCAGTTCTAACCTGCCCTATAGGGTAAGGTGACAAGACGGCCCACTCTTCAACAATTTAACAACGTCCCAAGGCATGTTAAAATTAAAATAAATATATTACAATACTATTTTTGCATTCTATGAACATTTTTGTTGCTCCATATAGACCAAATTTTTAATCAAGAACCCCTGCTTCCCCCAATCAATGGTGTCCTGCATAAAATCTGGTCACTTTACACTAGGGTCACTATGGGTTGGTATTAACTCAATGGCAATGAGTTTAGGTTTTTATAAGATCTGGTTTTGTAGCAGATTAGTGTTGGACTGTAAATCACAATGTTGGCAATTCAAACCCACAAGTGGTTCTTTGGGAGAAAGATGAAGCTTACTGCTGCCATAAAGACCCACAGCCTTGGAAAACTCCCAGAGCAGTTCTTTCATACCCTATGAAGTATTGATGGCAGTGAGTTTGGTTTTGCTGGGCTTTATATTCCAACTTGATGATGCCTAGCAATAACAACATATTCCATTGCATAAAAAAATCCCATGGAGCCAATTCTGACCCATAGTAATCCTTAAAGGGTTTCCAAAACTGTAAGTCTTCATGGGAGCCTTATCTTTCTATCTAAGGAAGGACTGGTGGGTTTGAACAACCTTGTGGTTGTCAATCCAATTGTTAAGCAGCAGCCCTATATTGCCTATATGCCCAAACTAATTCTATAGTAGATTTCAAGTTATAACATCCCTACATAAACCTCACTGCAACTGAACCCATCCTGACTCATAGAGACCCTGGTAAGGCAGGGTAGAATTGTACCTCTGAGTTTCAAAGACTAATTTTTTGTTGTTTCTTTGTTTTCTTTTTTAAAATAATTTTATTGGGGATTGTACAACTCTTATCACAATCTATACATGCATCCATTGTGTGGAGCACATTTATACATTTGTTGCCATCATAATTTTCAAAATATTTCTTTCTACTTAAGCCCTTGGTATCAGCTTCTCATTTTCCCCCTATTTTATTCTGGGTAGATTAGAGAAACAAATTCATAAACACCCATATGTATATAAGGGATTGGTTTATATACAAAAGCAATTGAACATAGAGAAAAACATCCCAGCCCAATCCAGTCCAAGGTCATAAGTCCAATATTAGCCCATATGTCTGATATCAGTGTATAAAGTCTCCAAGTGGCTTCTCCTGCTTCAGAGGTCTGGTTCCATCATGGTAGGTCCATGTGGCTTCTCCTTTAGGATGTCTCACAGGGACCCCACCTTGTGTCATGTCAGTATAGCATTGCCAAGAGAGTGCTGTCAGTAAAAGTTTCCAAGGAAGTGAACTGAGATAGTGTCTCCGCCTCCAAGAAGGAATTAACACATTTCCCAGAATTCTTAGGAGAAAGCCATGCACACATAGAGGTCTCATTGGCTATCTCCAGATAGACAGACTAGACTCCACCCCTACATTCTTAATCCTCAAATTGACACCAGATTAGGTGACTGCCACACCTGCCTCCTTTCCTCCTCCCTCACCATTGATAATTTATAAAATTTTTTTCATGTCTTACACTGACCAATATTTCTCTTCACCTACTTTTCTGAAGTCCTTCCCCCTCAGAGGGGGTTATATATAGATCACTGTGATCAGTTCCCCCTTTCTCCCCACTGACTTTCCCTTATCCTACAGGTATGGATACTCTCAATACTGATCCTGAGGGGTTTATCTGTCCTGGATTCCTTGTGTTTCCAGATCTTATCTGTATCCGTATCCATGCTCTGATCTAGCTGGATTTGTAAGATAGAATTGGGATCATGATGGGGGGAAGGAAGCATTAAAGAACTAGAGGAAAGTTATATGCTTCATCGGTGATATACTGCATCCTGACTGGCTGGTCTCCTCCCCAAGATCCTTCTGAAAGGGAATGTCCAATTACCTATGGATGGGCTTTGAGTCTCCACTCCATACTTCCCCTCATTCACAATGATATGATTTCTTGGTTCTGGGTCTTGGATGCCTGATACCTGATGCCATTGACACATCATGAACACACAGGCTATTGTGGACTTTGTTGCTTCTCAGCTAGATGGACACTTATTTATCTTCAAGTCTTTAAGACCCCAGATGTTATATCTTTTGATAGCAGGGCACCATCAGCTTTCTTCACCACTTTTCCTTATGCTCCCCCTTTGTCTTTAGTGATCCTGTCGGGAAGGTGAACAACATGGAATGCCAGGTTATTAGAACAAAGTGTTCTTGCATTGAGGAAGTACTTGAGTGGAGACTCAATGTCCATCTACTACCTTAATATTAGACCTATAAATATATGCATGTAGATCTATTTCCCCATCATCTTATATACATATATTTACATATGTACATGCCTATATTTAGACTTCTATAAATGCCCTTTGCCTCCTACTTCTTTTCTCTATTTTCTTTACTTTCCTGGGAGACTAACCTTTTTTTTGAAAGAAGAAAGCCCGTTTTTCTTCTGCAGAGAGGTTGGTGGTTTTGAACTTGTTACCTTATAGTTAACAGTCTAACCTGTAATCACTATGCTATACCCTACATAAACCAAAGTGTGTGTATGTGTGGGGGGGAGGGGGGACAATAAAACAAACTTACTGTCATCGTGTCAATTCTAACTCATGGCGACCCTATAGGAGAGGGTAACTCTTTAAGGGAATAGAACGCCTCATTTTTCCCCTGCAGAGCTGCTGGTGACCTCATCGGTAGCAGCCCAATAGCTCACTGCTGCCAGAGTCTGGTAAATGCCTATATTAGGAACTCAAGGGATACTGGCTCAATGAGTGAATGAATATCTGGACAAGCAATAAAAAGTATTTCCAACTCATCAACATTTCTTTCAGAGCTTTTGATTCAGACATGGAGCCCTGGTGGTGGACTGAGTTAAGCATTGGTCTGCCAACTGAAATATCGGCGATTCTAACCCTTTTCCTTTAGGGTCACAAGGAGTCAGAATTGACTCTATAGCTGTAAAGAAAGCAAAACCAAATGCATTGAGTCAATTCTGACTCCTTGTGACCCCATAGGATAAGCTAGAACTGCCTCTGTGGGAATAAAAAGTCTTGCCTTTCTCCCCTGGAGCGGCTGGTAGTTCCAACTTTGTGGCTAGCAATCCAACAAGTAACCCCAACACCACCAGGAGGTTAGGTTAATTCCAGACAGGTTTGTCTAGCTTGGGCTCTCATTATTTGTGGCTGTTCAATTTGTTTAAGCTCCTTACTGTCAAAGCAGGTTTAATGATTTGTAGTCCCAGAAAGTTTGGAGGATATCCTATAAAGCATCCAGCACCAGCTTGCCACATTGTAACCTCTCAGTATAGATAGCTTCCATGCAGGGCAACCAATTGACTAGACTTAGAAAGTGGACCCACTAAAGTGATTAAGTCAGAAGATTCCACTCATGTTTGTGAATTCACAACAGCTTAGGGACAACCTCGTTCCTGGGTGTCTGAGCTCATATCTGAGCTCATTAGTATATCTAATGCCTAGTGGTTTTAGAATGGCTACTCCACGACAGCAGATTCTTTTTTTACTGATGTGAACATTCTGGAAGGATACAACAATTGTTCAGAACTTAACAATTGAGTTGCCTCTCTTTGCTCATCACATTTGAGAAAATATCTTTTGATTTCCCCCCTTGAGCTGGTGGTAATTGTTTTTAAATAGCCTCATTATCTTTGTATTATTAAAATCGATTTTGGTTTGTTGTTGTTGTTGCTGCTTTTAATTCTAACTTCAAAGCAGTTCAAGTATCTTGTGGGGAGCCCCGTGAACCTTATCACTTCTTCAATCCTTGTACTGATGCACAAACCAGGCTCAGTGAGAGTAAGTAATCAAAATCAAGTAGCAGTAATAAAAACCTCTGGTCTTTTCATGATACTAGTGTCTTTATTCACCTATGTGACCCCTTCATAACCTTTATCTTATCATCATACCTAGGATTATTATTTAATATTTTTTGAAAGCTCTTGGGAAATAATCCATTATCTTTCCATTACACTTTCCCACAAACTTTTGAAATTCCTCATGTGAGCGCGCACACACACACACACACACACACGCTTACATAAGGATCAATCAAAAAGTATTGTTAATAAGGTTCTAGTTCATACATACACTGTGATAGTTAGGCTTGTTGTGTCAACAAGCCAATAGGAACATGTGACAGAGTTTAATCAGTTCACATTGATTGGAGGACGACTGAAATAAATAACGACAGCTAGCATCACATCTCCCTCTTGTTCCTTGGTGATCAGACCAATGTGCTGCTGCTTTAACTAGTTCTTTGCCTCACCCTGTGTGCTACACTACCTAAAGCTCCCCCTAAGACTATTGCTGACTCATCCTTCTGTCTGCTGACTGCAGGCAGAGTCTGCACCTGGAAAGATTCCACTGTTTGTGGAAAGATTCCACTGTCTGCTTCCTTGACCTTGATCCTACAGCTCATATCAGTTGAAGGACTTCCAGTATATTAACTGTTGCATGAAAATGAGTTGAACTTAGCCCTCTGTCCTACTGTGTAGACTAATTAGCTTTCATATTCCTTCTTGCTGTATAAACCTATCTTTACATGCAGAGATAGAGATATAGATGTACGTCATATAGATATAGATGATATAGATATATCATCATAAGTGTGCTGGTTTTGTTTTTCTAGAGAACTCTGCCTAACACATGCATATTTACTCAAAAAATACGTTGAACAAGACTCTTCAATAAGTAGATTGCTGCAGATATGTTCTCTCAGTAATAAATTCTCATCAAGCAGCCACCAAAAGGGGAAAAAAGAAACTCTTTGTTTCATAGGGGGGAGAAGGGAGAATGATTTTGAGGTTGGGATTAATGTTTCACAAAACTGAAGAAAAGAACTTCCACAATCACTGACATGTTGCAATTGAATGGTGCTGCACTGTTTTTAGGTGGATTAAGTACTTTAAGGAAAGTCCAAAAGATGTAAAATGAGCCAACAGAGGGAAGACTATTAACCTCATTGAATGAAGAAACGTGGAGTCAGATGTGTGCACAGTTTGGTAGTTTGCACATTAGACATATACCTTGGCCTTCACAAGTTTTCGACTTTTTGGGTCCCCAAAGTGTTACACAAAGATCAGCTAGCTGAAGGACTTGATCTTTCCATCAGTCTTATAAGTAAGATTGAAGCTAATGACAATCATGTAATGGAATGAAGAATGACTCTGACTTACCAATATGATCCAGAAAGCAAAGGCCAATGAAAGCAATGGTTTCCCAGGGAATCTGCTGGGCCAGATCAAGTCAAGGCAGAGAAGTGAGCTTAGAAGGTTATAGTGATTGTTTGTTGCGATTCCATAGGAGCAATCTGAATATGTTTTTCTTAAGGAACACAGTGCCATCATGGGAGTTTCTTAGGAAGAAACTTGAAGAAAATAGAAAGCTGTATTGGTGAGAAAAAGACCAAGAAAGCTGCAACATGAAGACATTGCTTTTCAGTCACCCCCACGTACCACTTATTTTTCAAGGGGAGCAACAGTTGCCCCACCTCCAGGATCATATCCCTTCAGACTTCTTTTTGTTCCTCAAACTCAAAGAACAATAAAACATAATGTTCTATTACCTATTTGATTCTCTTGAGGATGCCACAACGGTTGTGTTGTTGGTTTTTGCCCCCTGGGGTAAATCAAACAGCACAGAATTCTTCAGAACAGGGTGAGAAAGATAGAAATGCTGCCTTCAACATGTACAGACCGATGGTGGGATTCAATTAATTTAACAACTGGTTCCCTGCCCTAATGACCAGTTTAATCACTTAAAAAAGGGGTGACAAAAGGTAGATTATTATTTCATACGGTTAATATTTAAATAAGAATAAAAGAGATACACAAAACTAAATTATAAGGAAGAGTATTCAAATGTTAATGAAAAATATTAAATGCTACCTCACAAAAACCAATAAAACTGCTATTTAAGTAATTCCCATGATGAAACATATAACTTTGCTCTAGTTCTTCAATGCTTTCTCTCCCCCACTATGATAAACCCAATTCTACCTTATATATCTGGCTACAACAGAGGATGTACACTGGTACAGATAGGAACCAGAAACATAGGGAATCCAGGACAGATGATCCCATCAGGACCAATGGTGAGAGTGGTGATAATGGGAGGGTGGAGGGGAGGTTGGGTAGAAAGGGGGAACCGATTATAAGAATCTACATATAACCTCCTCCCTGGGGTACAGACAATAAGGAAGTGGATGAAGAGAGATGTAAGACATGACAAAATAATAATAATTTATAAATTATCAAGGGTTCATGAGGGAGAGGGAAAATGAGCTGATACCAAGACCTCAAGTAGAAAGCAAATGTTTTAAGAATAATGAGGGCAACAAATTTTCAAATGTGCTTGACCTATAATGGATAGATATATGGATTGTGATAAGAGTTGTATGAGCCCCCAATAAAATATTTTTAAAAGAAAGAAATTTCCATATAGCTTCTTAATCACTTGGAATATGCTTTACTTTAATCTAAACACCACTGACTGTGATTTATCTTTAAACCTCTTTACGCTGTAGGAGTAAGATCCCATTCCTTTAGAGGAAGGCTAATCAGATAATAGTCATTGAGCTTGATATGTTAGAAGCAGTTAGGCAACTTCTCGTTTCTGAATATATTATACCATCTTTGAAAAATCCCTTTCTGCTTCTGTTGTTCTGACAATATTTTAGCTTTTTAAACATTTTCAGGAATTGTATAATTCACTTATAATATCTTGTGAAAATTTAGGAGATAACAGCTAAAATGAATGACAGCATGTCACTCTCTGGTTGCATTTCACTTTGTTTCTTTATGTTATACATATGTTTACTTAAGTAACGAACACAAAGAAATAAAAATGTTACATATAACCTCCTCCCTGGGGGAACGGACAACAGAAAAGTGGGTGAAAGGAGATGTCAGATAGTGTAAGATAGGACAAAATAATAATCATTTATAAATATAATGATTTATAAATCATTTATAAATAAAAATAATCATTTATAAATTTGGGGGTAGTGGAGATGGTGGGAAAAAATGAGGAGCACCAAGGGCTCAAGTAGGAAGCAAATGTTTTGAGAATGATGATGGCAACAAATGTACAAATGTGCTTGACACAATGGATAGATGAATGGATTGTGATAAAGGTTGTACAAGCCCCCAATAAAATGATTTAAAAGTAAAAAGAAAGAAAAATGTAGCATTTCACCAGAAGTATAGCAATTTTTATGAAATGAATAAATACATATCATAAACATAGTTCTGCCTAATATTTTATAAGTAGGAGCTCTGGTGGAACAGTGGCTATGCATATGGCTGCTAACTGCAAGGACAGCAGTTGGCAATCCCCAGATGCTCTGAAAGAGAAAGACGGGACTTTCTAAGCCTTGCAGAGAGTTACAGTCTTGAAAACCCACAGGAGCAGTTCTGCTCTGTTGTATAGGGTCACTAGAAGTCAGAATTGACAGCGACAGTGATGTTTTGTTTTGTTTTGTTTTGTGGGCATCACTGCCTCTGGTGGTCACAGGCGCTACCCAGCGCTGCTCCTGAGAACCGCTGCTGGATTTGAACTGCCAAGCCCTAGGGCCACAGTCCCGCACTCAACCACTTACACCACCGGGGCCACGACAGTGATGCTTGTTGCTTTTGTTTTTTGGATTTTTGGGGGGTGGTTATAGATGGAAGGATTGTTACTACACTTAGAATCTCCTATTGTGCAATTGAATGTTAAGAAGAGTATGAAATATAAATTTGTTATTACCACATTTCAAACAGAAAGAACCTTGATTCTAAGTGCCATTTAAATAGCTGACTCACAAGCTCATCGACAACAACAAAAATGAGGTATTGGTCTGAGGAATAGGTGCTAATTGGCTGAATCTCACCAGTGATATAAACCTCCAAAGTTGATACCAACTCACAGCCATCTTACAGAGCGGAGCAGAACTGTCCCTTTGGTTTTCAAGGTTGTAGATCTTCATTTTTCTCCCATAGAGTAGCTAATGATTTCGAAATGCGACCTTGCAGTTATTAGCCCAATATGTAATACGTTGCACTGTTAGAGCTTCTATATAAACCTGGAGGGAGGATGGATGGTTACATAACTATTTTAATATGTCTCTCTCTCTCTCTCTCTCTCTCTCTCTCACACACACACACACACACACACAGAGTCAATCAAATCTATTGCTGCAAAATCATAGAAACTTTCACAAACAATAAACATCAAAATGTAAATCTATTGTCTCTCAACAATCCTTCATCTAGTTCTATACATCGAGGATTTGTTGAGAAACAGTAGATTCACAATATGATAGCTTTTGTTTTAGTAAAGGTTTCTGATTTTGTAGCAATACTTTATTGACTTACCTCCTGTATGTGTGTGTATGTTGCAAATTAATATGTGACTATCCATTTTTAAATTTAGAAATGTTTGAGTATGTCCTATTAATGGTGTACATAGTCAACCTTTGGGAAATCCTATGCTGCTTCTTGATGTTAAATAATTGCTGTTCCACTGGCAATGTTGCTTGTTGTTGACTTGAGGTCCTAAAGGAAACTACTTTTTAGGTTTCAGGGAGGTTCTTTAAAAAGCATCAACTGTCTCCGAAAGCAAAACAAGTGGACAGACCTAAAAGATTTTGAATGGTAACAATATTATTACAAGAGCGGCAACTGGACTTGCAACGTGCCTGTAGTGAGGACTGCCAATCCAGTCATTTAAATCAAATCATTTTTAATTTAATTTTAAAATAGGCATTTCTTGGGCTGAGCCCCGGTGGCGTAGTGGTTGTGCGCGGGACTGCGGCCCACTGGGATGGAGGTTCAATTCCTGCTCACAGGAGCAAAGGCTGAGCCTCCTAATCCCACCACCAGGGCAGTGATGCCTAAAAAAAATAAAATAAAATAAAATAGGCATTTCTTAACAGTAATATTTCAAGTAATGCTATAAACAGAAGTTAGATAAAACCTTTGAACCTTGTTCATAGCTACAATCACACTAATACCAAATCATGTTTACATATGACCTCAACAAAGCACTCTGATGTAACAGAAGCAATAAAGTTAATTGTTTATGCCCTGTGATGCACCCAGTGACCAATCCCCTTCAATTAAATAGCAGTCATGGAAGGAGGACATGTGACAAGTCAAGCTCCTTACTATACCAGTTAAATTCTCTTCTTGGGATTTTACTGGTTTGGTTTAGAATAACTTTGAACAATAACCCCAAGAGAGAAACCTTGGGTTGTAACCAAGTAAAAGAACAAGCTCATTAGTGCTAAAGCAAGAAAGACATCACTCGCTCATGTAGCCAACACCCATGAATGCCCAGCAAGTCGAGATGTTGTGCTGAGTTCTGAGAAAACTATTAAGACATGGCCCCTGGCCTCAAGGAGCTTATAACATATTGGGGGAGACAAACATCTAAACAAGGCATCACGTGAAGACCCAGAATAAAGGAACAAAATAAAAGCTAGGTGTTAGGCTGCTCTTCTCAGTACAGAGAAGGAGACATGGGCTTAGTTTTCAATAATGAGTTTGAGTTGGTAGAATTCCTGGTGGTGTAAAAAGCTAGCATGCTAAGTTGCTAAGTGCAAGGTGGAGTTTTGAGTCCACCCAAACATACCTCAAAAGAAAGGCTGGTGATTGCTTTCCCCCCAAAATCAACCCTTGGAAGCACCAGGGAGCACAACTTACTGTGACACACACGGGGTCACCAGGAGTTGGAGTCGACTCTACAACTGACTTGCTTCAAAAAAAAATATTTTAGGAACCCAGCAAAGTGACCCCTTCACTTTGCTTTTCACAGAGACTATGAAAGCGCCTTGCTGGGAAGAGATAGGATGAATCAAGTAATTCAGAGAAATTCAAGAAGGGGGCAGATGAAATGATGGCAAGCCAAAAGAAAGATTTGACCCTGAGGGCCCTAGGAAGCCATAGGTTAAGCAGTGGGGATCTGGGGTCTTGGTAGTGACTGTCCAGAATGTCCTGTGAAGGACTCATCTCTAACTTTGGGGCTTTCCCTGGATGCACTTGGCACGGAGCAGCAGAAGTTACCACTAAATGCTGGAAAACAGGGTCTCTCTGGCATGATATCGGGCAACTGTACTTACAGATAATGGGCTTCAATTTGCCTGTCAGGAACTTCACAGTTGACTCTCACACTGGAATTGTTCTCCACACACCCCCTACTATACACTGTTTTGTCTTTCATTTTTGTCCTAGCTCTCGCCCCCTACTATCTGTTTCACAAATGCATATTTCTATAGTACTTGACTAGATGCCAGTCATTGTTCTAAATGCTTTATCCACATTAACTCATTTATTTCTCATAACACAGGTATGTAGTGAGTATAGATGAATAAGTTATTATGATCTCTATTTTACAGAAGAGAAACTGACAAGTTAGGTAGTAATGGTACTTGGAAAGGAATCCAGACAGTATGGTTTCCAACACTCAGTCATATAACACTCAAACTGAAGGAAGAGTTCATAGTGTTCTGGGGTGATACAAGGAGATGATATGCTCAGTGCTTGCACTTGAACTTGATCAATTTTAATTTGCCCCTTCTTAACATCAAAGACATTTTATTTCTTTTACTGAGCACCTTATTTTCTCCAGGCACTTTACATGTGTGGACTCCTATAATACA
>PVJH01046175.1:0-11965 GCA_004026705.1 Nesogale talazaci | reverse complement strand
CATAGAGACCCCTGCCAGCACTGATAGGCTTACAATGCCACTGGGTCCACAAGACTTCCCACCCCCTGACCTGTGATCTTCCTGCACTCAGTGTCACTGCATGTGTTTCATGAATCTTATAGATTGGTATTGGACATATGGGCTAATATCAGATTTATGGACTTGATCTGGACTGGGCGGGGACATTTTCTCAATATATATTCATTTGTTCTTGTTTATAAACCTCTTTCTCATACACATATGCATGTCATCAATTTGTTTCTCTAGTCACCGACACTAGCATAGAATATATGTCCACAGTCTATTAATTTGTTGCTGTTATTGTTGTTAGGCAGTGTCAACTTGTTGGTTCCAGTTCCCAGTGGTCTATGCACAACAAAGAACCACTATCCAGTCCTGAACCCTCTCACAATCGTGGTTGTGCTTGAACTCATTGTTGGAGCCACTGTGTCAATCCATCTCCTTCTCAGTCTTCCTCCTTTTCACTGACCTTCTACTTTACCAAGGATCATAACCTTTTCCAGAGGCATTTACCCTGATAGCCTGTCCAAAGTACTGGAGTCAAAGTCTCACCATCCTCAATTCTAAGGAACATTTCAGCTGTATTTCTTTCAAGACAGATTTTATTGTTGTTCTTGCAGTTCACAACATTTTCAACATTCTTCATCAACATCATAATTCAAGTATAACAAATTTCTTTGGCCTTCTTATTCAATAACCTACTTTCACATAGATATGAGATGATTGAAAATACCATGGCTTGAATCACGTACACTTGAGGACATGGTGGATAGCATATGATTTTCCAACACCATTGCTCAAAGGCACCAGCCACTAAAACTCATGATAAGCAAATGGGAGAATTCTAGCAAGGTCTTCAGTTTGAAATTGATAAAAAATGCCATCAAAATGCATTGATAATTATTGGCAATTAGAATGCAAAAGTTGGAAACAAAAAGGAAGGAACAGTAGTTGGAGAATATGGCCTTGGTGATCAAAATGAAACTAGAGATCTTATAATAAAAATGCGCAGGACCAATAGTTTCTTCATTGCAAATACTTTTTTCAACAACATAAATGGTCATCGTACACATGAACCTCAGATGGAATGCATAGGAGTCTGTGCTAGTCTGGGTAGATTAGAGAAACAAATTAAAAGACACTCATATGTTTATAAGACATAACTTTATACACAAGAGCAATTGAATGCTGAGAAAAAATCCTAGCAGTCCAGATCAAGTCCATTATCACCCATATATTCAATACCAATCTATAAAATCCTCTTCAGACTCATGAAATTGATGCAATGATGCCAAATGCAGAAAGATCTCGGGTCAGTGGGTGGGAAGTCTTGTGAATCCAGTGGGGGTGTAAGCCACACAGAGCTGGCAGGGGTCTCTATTTGGTTGCTCCAGCTTAGGGCACTAGCATAGTTCCATGTGTCTTGTCAGCTGCAAAGTCTCCCAGAGAGTGGAGAGAGAGAGAGAGAGAGAGAGAGAGAGAGAGAGAGAGAGAGCCTCTTGCCTCCAAGGAGGAATACAGGATGTGTTAGTCTGGGTACATTAAAGAAACAAATCCACAGAAACTCATATGTATTTAAGAGAGAGTTTTATATAAAGGGTAAAGGTACATTAAGAAAGCATCCCAACCCAGAGCTATCTAAGCCATATGTCTAACATAAGCCCACATGTCTGACAATGATCTACAAAGTCCTGAATTTCATAAAACACACTCCATGACGCCGACTGCAGGAGGAAAGCTAAATCAGTGAGTGTGTAAGCATCTCAGTGCTGGCAGGGTCTCCACGCAGCTGCTCTAGTGCCCAGGGCGACATCAGGTTAGTCCACGTGGCTTCTCCTCAGGGATGTCTTGCAGAAAGTGAGCTTTGCCAGCTGAAGAAGGGAACTGACTAAGGCAGCTGCACCCTGGTCTGACAATCAGAGAGCAAGATTCCCAAGAACTAGAAAGGCAAAGCTCACCTAGCCATTTATCTCTCCACCCTTCAATTAATCCCACATGGGTTTATTGGCCAGGTTGGCACAATAAACCTTAACTCTCTCACAGTAGTTCCCAGAATCCTCAGGAGAAGATCATGCCCACACAGAGGCCTCATTGGCTATGACCTGATTGATAGACTACACTCGACCCCTTCACTCTTAATCCGCTCACATTGAAAAAAATGATTATAGAACTATCAGAGAGTTAATTTTCCTACATCTGTCAGCAGGGATGATGCTCAATATTAGCAGCCAAAATGAGGCCAGGGGCTGACTGTGGAACAGATGATCAACTGATCATTTGTAAATTCAGGTTGAAGATGAAGAAAATTAAAACAATATACAATCTTAATATATCCTACTTGGATTTTGAGAACCTCAAGAACAGAATGGTTATATTAAACACAGTGATAGAAGGTCTCACGAATTGTGAGATGACATCCAGAATATCAGATATGAAGAAAGCAAAAGGTCATTAAAAAGACAGGAAAGGCAGAAATGACCAAAGTGGATGCCAGCAAGACTCTGAAACTTGCTCTTTATCATATGGCTATTGCCCATACTTGTTGGCTAGTACTCATAGCTCTCCTGGGGGGGGAGGGAAGCAGTGTGGAGGGATGGTTGACAGAATGAACTTTGGACAAGACTGGTAGAAATTCTAATTGTAGATCAGCTACTTCCTAACCACACTGGGTTTCCTTTGATATGAGATGGGTCTAATAAACAAAGGTAAAATGAGCAAAACATTTAGTACAGGACTGGCATAAGGAAGTTCATATATATATATATATATATATATATATATATATATAAATGGAATGTCCAGTTAATTTTTCCATCATGGTTCATCCCCCCTCATTGTAGTTCAACACAGTGCATTTAGCTTGCATGTAAATCTTTGCTGTGAAGGAACAATACTATTGTATTGAGTTGGCCACGTGACTCATGGCAATTCCAAGAACAGTGGAAAGGTTGCTTAGGTCAGCTCCATCCCCATGACCAGATCATTGTGACCCATAGTGTAGTAAGACTAGGTAGCATTTACTAGGTAATGCTTACTGAGTGCCAGATACTGTGGGAAGAGCTTTGCATGTATTCAGTTCACTCCTATCTCAACTTCATAGAGTAGATATTATGATTGGATCCATTATTCACACGAGGAAGGTGAGGCACAGAGAAGTCGCTCCTGGAAAGCCCTTGAAAGGCTTCCTCTATCATCATTGTGCAAGAGGGGGAGTGTGGAGTAGAGACCCAAACTCCATCTGGACATCCCCTTACAGAAGGGTTGCAGGGAGGAGACAAGCCAGTCAGGGTGCAGTATAGCACTGATGAAACATACAACTTTCCTCTAGTTCTTTAATGCTTCTATCTCCTCCCCTGCACTATCATGACCCCAGTTCTACCTTCCAATTCCAGCTAGACCAGAGAATGTTTATGGGTACAGACAAGAGCTGGAAACACAGGGAACCCAAGACAGATAAAGCACTCAGGACCAATATTGAGAGTAGCAATACCAGGAGGGTAAGGTGAAGGTGGGGGAGAGAAGGGAAACCGGTCACAATGAGTAACTTATAACACCTCCTAGGGGGATAGACAACATCAGACATCAGTCAGTGTAAGACATGAAAAAATTTATAAATTATCAATGGTTCATGAGGGAGGAGGAGCGGGGAGGGAGGGGAAAAATGAGGAGCTGATACTAAAGGCTTAAGTAGAAAGAAAATGCTTTGAAAATGATAATGTCAACAAATGTACAAATGTGCTTGATCCAATAGATGGATGTATGAATGGTGATAAAAGTTGAACCAGCCCCCAATAAAATTATTAAAAAGAAAGGCTCCATCTAGAATGGTTTGGGATGAATAAATGAACGCACTTGTTGTCATCTAGTTCCTTGATCCTAATAGATTGCCCAATCAATATATGGGAAACCACTGTGTAATAAGGTGGGTTATTTTTTAAGTGAAAAATTAAGAAGTGTTGTTCTTTGAAAGATATAATTACAAGATAAGCAACATAGAAGGGGAAATATTTGTAAATCACATACCGGATCTCCTGAAAGGCCATAATAAGAAAACAAATAAGCTAAGTTCTTAAGATTGGCACAGGAAAGATCTTGGAGTGGCAAATAAGCACATGAAAAAATGCCCAACATCATTTTTTCACAGTTTTAATGAAAATTGAAACCCTAAAATATTAAAACTATATTGTGATATTAGAACACACCTGCGGGAAGGGCTAAAATGAAAAAAGATATGAACTACAAGTATTGGAAAAATAGGCAGCAACTAGAGTTCTCATCCAGTGGTACGACTACCTTGGAAAGCATTCTTATAATCCTGCCATTTCCCAACTAGGTATTTGGCCAAGCAAAATAGAAGCATGTAGTACACCCAGGCATTGGAATGCTACTCCATAGTAAAGAGGAACGTGGACTAACCTGCAGGAATCTTAGAATACTTGTGCTGAGTGAGAGCAGTCAAACAAAAATGGGTACATCTCTATGGCTCCATGGATAGCAAGCTATATCAAATGCAAGCTAATTCGGAATGACAGAAAACAGACCAGACAGAATGCCTGAGGCAGTGGAAGAAAAGCAGAGAGGGAAGAGGAAGGGCCAGGGAGAAGCTTCCAGAAAGACGTATCTGTTCATTATCCGGATGGTTTCATGGATGTTTCCATTGGTGAAAGATGTATCAAGTTGCGTTTTCAAGATGTTCGGTTTCTGGATGCCAATTGCACCTCAATAAAGCTACAAACATGAATGAAATTCATGTGTGCAGAGGGTGAGATGCTGGAGTCTCCTATTAAATATCATGAAGCAAATTCAATCTTGAGTACAGGTCTGCCTCCATACTGGTCACCCTCACTGTTTTCTTGAACCCGAGCAGAGTCTGGGTGAGCAAAGAACAGGAGATGTAGTTGAGGAGCGGCTGCTCAGAGGACAGGTGCGGAGGTATCGGTGAGCCCAAGACATCCCAGCTCTCCTCTTTACAAAGTTGGTGCTCTGATTCTTTTAGCTTTATTCCTTAAGCCTTCTCAAAAGACGAGAGTTTAAAGATAATCATGTCTCAATGACTCTATCCGTTAACTAGCTCCCCCCCCCCCCTCCTACAGCACAGCACAAGGGCATCTTGAGAGAGGGGGCCAAGTCTGGGGCGTGTTCTCTGCCCTGGGCTGTAACTCATCCTCCTCCAGCTCTCTGGAGGAGTCAGGCTGTCTCATTCATATTCCAGCTTGTCTCCCGTAGAGGCAAACTCAGCAGGCAGGTTAGGCTAATAATGTGTTTGTTCATGGTCTGATGTGCTTTCCCTCTTGTAAACGCAAGGGAAGATTTTCAGTGATGCTCAGAAATAATATGAAATAAAAATCACCATTGACTCCCACCTTCCAAGCCTCTTGGATGTGTGTGTTTGTGCCTGTGTGTGTAGAGGATACAAACTCAAGATAAATGCTACTTGGACCTTTGACTACCTACCTACCTAGAGGAGGCAGATGCGAAGTTCCCTCTTTTCCTGGATTTGTTAGATAGCTAGAGACAGAAACTAGGGGTTGTCCTTCTACACGTTAAGACCTCCCTTCCCCCTCTAAAGGAAGTTGGAAGTCAATAAAGGCTAGAGGGAATGCGCAAACTCAGACTCTTGAGCCAGAAGACCAGTATAGTTGGGAGGGGCCCAATGTAGGCCAGGTGGGATTGAGTCAGCCAATGGGGTCAATCAGTCCTGCTCAGCATGCCTTCCAGAGGAAAGCTCCCAAAAGGCTGAAGCGCTGAGCCCACCCTCCTGTTTTCCAGTTGCTCCTCAGCTGTCCTGTGGTTTTTCTGGCCTCACATGTGGGCGTGAAGCTCCCTGAAGGTGCCTGTGTCAAACCTGAAACTTCCATCCTTTATCAAAAACTCACTTGGGTCACAAAC
Organism: Nesogale talazaci; assembly: GCA_004026705.1. NCBI lineage: Eukaryota > Metazoa > Chordata > Mammalia > Afrosoricida > Tenrecidae > Nesogale > Nesogale talazaci. The sequence goes on along the minus strand of PVJH01046175.1, from coordinate 6,055 downwards.
CAGGCTTCAACATGATTTCTTTCTTGTGAGAAGCCAAGGTCCAAGTATTTCCAACCTGAGAAATCTAATATATGTCTGGTGCCGTGACTCGGAGATACAAGGTAAATCGGCTCCAGAAATCAGCTCCAGATATCTTCCTGAAGATAGACCTCACATCCTGGCCTCTCCTTCGAGACTTTCATCTCACCACCCTTGAGAGACAGCATGCAGCTGGAAAGGAAGTCAGTCTGGACCTTTCCTGCTAAGACACAGCTTGGGTTGGTGCCAGAACCACCTCTTTGACGCCACATGTAATGTATTGCAGGAGTCCCATCGCCTTGTGTCTTTCTATCTGTGCCCCCTGTTTGTACTTGGGACTGTGGTCTGCCTTTCTGTTTTTCTGGTGAGGGTGGGGTTTGCATGCTCCCCCCATCCTGGGATGGGATAGAAACGCTGCTCCCCGCAGTGTTGGGGGATTTTGTTCCCCAAAGTCTTTTTGATTTTCAGTAGTTTGCTTCACATCCCGGCCAGGTAGATAGCCTTGCGTGCATGAGTAAATCCTGTTGGTCTCTGTGGAACTCTAGTTTCCATTGCTAACTCTTGACTATGGCATAAGCAACGGCTGCCATTCTCCTAGCCACATGACTCTCTGCTTCCCAGCATGATGGTGCCACCCGCTACCATTTTTGTTGTGGGACAACTGAACACGTGACTCTGGCCAAGATGGCACATGCAGTTTCAAATGGCGGTGGGGGTGGGTTGGGGCAGTGCCTAGTGGGCTGGCTGCTCAGGTCCCAGAGGCTAGCCCCACCTAGTTCTGGTGGTTGAATGTTTCCCTTTCCCCTTCCTTCTCTCTAACTTTCTCCTGGTTTTTAAACAAGCAGCATGGTCCTGTGGAGTGTTTTCTTTAGTATCTGTTGGTGTGCTCCTTTGAGTTTGTTTTTATCCTACCAGCTGGTTTTCCTTTGTCAAAGCCTCAGCCAAAGGCATTGGGGAGCCAAGCCCTTAAGCAGCTGTTAACTTTTGTCCCCAGCGACCTTTCAGCAATACCACAGTCAGCACATTCCTGGGACAGCTCCTGAGACAGTTCCACTGTGACAGTGTGTTTCGCTGAAGATTCTCATTTCCTCTAAAAGGTTCCTTGAGCCACTGACCAATCACTGGTTCCCTTCATAGGTTCAGGAGCCCATTCCTGGCAGCAGGTGCCTTTGAAGGCAGTTGGAAAGCCACTCTTAACAGTCGTCTTGCCTTTAAAGGTGAGTGAACTACTAATGCCAGTAGTTCCTTCTGTAGGCCCTGGATGGTCACCCATACCAGTGGCCCCATTGCTTGCTGTCTAGAAAACAATTGGGGCCCACTTTACTGGCAAAGACTGGGGTTCCTGACCCCTCCCTCAGGTAGGGGCACCTGCTTTGAGGCCCCAGTTTCACAGCACCCTAGAGTGGCATGCTGAAACTGCATTAGTGACCTTGAGGCATTGAACTCTCAGTAATCTTTCCGTTGTGTTTTCTAGATGGGGATTGTTGGTTCAGTGCCTTGGGGCCAAGTGGTTCGACCTCACTTGGCTGTATTCTATCTAGTTGGGATAGATTTGACGGGGAGAGTCTGGAGCAACACAGGCTGGTTTCATTTTGCAATTCCATCTGTAAATTTTGAGGGAAGGAAAATCATAGCCAAAGAATGGCACCTTTTCCTTTCTAAGCTTGATTCAGCTAGAACACTTCTGTGGAAGGATGGAGACACAGGAGGAGTTCCCTTATGTGAGAGCATTTTTCCTTTTGAGGAGCAGTAAGGACCTTCATTCTCAGTGCACCCAGGGCCCTTGAAGGCAGTGGTCGACAAACTGTGGCTCCCTTGAATGCGGCTCTTCCAGGTGTGGGCGCACATGTACAGTGCGATTGCCTTTTCGTTGCCGGTGGCAAAAATTGGCAGAAGGGGCTGGTCTTTGGGCTCCGGGAGACCCGGTGCAGGGTGCAGGCGGGACGGGATACGCAGTGCAGGGGAGGCTCGCTTGTTTCATGCACCAGTGAGCCAGTGACAGTCTGCAGACTCATGAACAGCATCACTTCCGCAAAGCCCGCCGCACAGGGGACTCCTCTGAATCCGCGGGGATGTTGCCAATCCTGACCTGCACCGCAGGATCTACAGGTGCTTTTGTTCAAACAATTGTAGACAGAGTTTTCATTATTTGGTGTTGGTGGTTTTATTTTATTTTATTTATTTAAAAATCATTTTATTTATTTATTTTATTTTATTTATTTAAAAATCATTTAATCATATTAAAAATCATACATCGTTTTTCACAATATATAAATAAGTATATTCGTCAAACACCCTCACATGTCTACTTCTATTATTGTTCTCCAATCGTCCACCTTTTCCCTTAAGCCCCTAGTATTGGCTTTTCCATTCCTTCCCCTCTTCCCCTGGTCTCTCCTCCCCACCAACCCTCAATACTTTACACATTGATATTGTTCTGTCATATCTTACACTGCCCGACCTCTCCCCCAACCCACTCCTTTGATGCCCGTCCTTCCAATAGGAGCTTGTGTATATATCCTTGCTGTTGGTTCCATCTCTCTACCCCCCCTTCCCTCCACCCTTCCAGTATCTCCAATCTAACCATTGGCCCAAAGGGCCCATCCATCCTGGTTTCCCCATATCTCCTGCTCCCCTCTATGCTAGTGTGACTTCTCCAGTCCATCTGGATTTGCAAGGTAGAGTTGGGACCATGATGGTTGGGGGGTGGGAGGAAGACTTCAGGAACGAAAGGAAACTTGTATGCATCATCACTGCCGGGCTGGGTGGCTTTATTTTAAAATGAAATGTTTTGACATGGCTACAAAGCAAAAGCGACGGAAAACAGAAGAAGAAAACCGTGAATTTAAAGTCGAATGGATGGAGACATTCGCCTTTATTCAAAACTTAAATGGCCTTAGGACCTCTCTTATTTGTAAGGAAAAATTGGCATGCAACAAGAACTCAAGTTTCGAGAGACACTTTACAACTGAACAGGTGTCATTTAGTAATAAATATCCTGTCGGTGAGGCAAGAAAGAAATCAGTTGAGGAACTTCAGAAGAGTCAAGAAAAATCAAGTTCTGTATTTAATCACTGGATGCAATCTTCCAACAATGTTAATTTTGCAAGTTTTGTGGTTAATCAAGAGATTGCTAAGAGAGGAAACCCATATGCAGATGGCAAATACATAAAATGTTATTTCATAAATGCATCAGAAGAGTTATTTAGGGATTTTAGGAACAAAGAAGATATTCTAAAAAAAATTTCAAAGAGTTGCCATTGTCTGCTAAAACAGCTATCTACTACTGTTATGACAGAACCACCACATGGGGGTGGTTTCAACACCCAGAAATTAATTTTCTCACACCTTGGGTGACTAGAAGTCTGGATTCAGGGCACTGGCTCTTGAGGAAGAGCCAGTCTGTCTGTCAGCTGTAGGAGAAAATTCTTGATCTTCTGTTCTTTGGTTCCAAGGTGATCTTCATGTGGCATGGCATCTTTATTCCCAATCTCTGTTTCCTACTTTGATTGTTTAGTCTCTGGTATGGAAAAAGAGTTTGACTCAAGATATACCTCAGCTAATCTCACCCCATTAACATACTAAAGAAAGCAATGTTAGGCCAGGTTGATTAAAAAAAAACAAATTTAATGACACTGATATGTATAAGAAAGAACATTGATATCAAAAGTAATTATATATCAAGAAAGCATCTCAGCCCAGTAGTCCAACTAATGTCCATGAGTCCTATGCTAGTCCCTAAGTCCCTCCTCAGACTCGCACAGTCACATACAACCATACGGAATGCAGGGTGATCCCAGGCCGGTGGGTGTGTATCCAAGGTTTATGGAAGCTTGGCAGGGCTCTGGCAGCTCTCAAGGCAGCCAGTAAGGAAGGGAGCCCTTTCTCTCCCAGAGTCCTCCTTGTGAGGAGACCACACCCCCAAGGAAGCACCATCAGACTGTGACCTGATTGACAGTTCTGACTCCACCCCTAGTCAGGGATGTCTCCTTGACATAAAAATCTCATTCCCAAAGAAAAGATCGCAAACATAGTCACATTGGTTAGGATTTATAACACCTGAATTTGGTTAAGATGCAATACAATTCATGACATTATGTTGAAAGGATATGTTGGGTGTATTGGGTTAAATACAGTATGTTATTAAAATTAACAGCATTTATTTCATAGGGCTGTTATGATGATTAAATGAGTTAGCATGTAACAAGCTCTTGGCACAGGCCTGGCATACATGAACTGCTCAGTCTTGTTTGATGTCAAGGTCCTGAAAGTGAAGATTTGATCTTAGCTGGGTGCACATGCATATAGGCATGGGAAGATAATATATTTATTATGTGATTCCGTTTGCTCTCAGCAGTTTTCCCTCTCAGGAAGAACTCACAGCCAGGTTAGGATTCTTGTTGACTGTTCCATAGGGTCTGGAGAACATAAAGCAAAGTGTCGGGGTATAGCAAGTGAGGAGACATAGGGAGTTAATTCCACCAAAGACCTTGATTTCAACTTCTCTCCATCGGAGGAACTCCTTACAATTTCTCCAAACACTGCTCCCTTTTAAAGCTAGTCTAAGCAACGAGGTGTTATCTTAACAAGAAGAAAAAGAAAAATGAGTTTCACTTGGCTCTCACACGTCGGAGAGTCCCAGGCTGCGAGGACAGGCAGGGGTAAGGCACGGCTTTCAGAACTTTATGCACTTATTTGGAGAGGTCCCTGATTGTTAAATTCTTTGACCCCCTTCCAAGAACCCAGCAGTGCCTTCTCACAGAGGTGACCACTGGGAGCCAAGACTGGACTAGAATATGTTACAAATCGCCCCAGGCTTTATAGCCATGTTGGCGCCGTGGCATGTATACACAAGAATTCAAAATCTAGAAACACCATCTGGGTACTTAGCTGGGTAAATAAGACCAAGCACTTTTGTAGCTCTGCAAGATAGTGGAAACAGAACTTTCATAAAAGCGCTTAGTCAAGTGCCTGACTTTCCATCAGTGGGCAGGTGTGATGGCAATCTATTGAGTTTGTCTCCTGAGGAGATGAGTTCCTTCATCATGCACAAGGGAGAGGGCATGGAAGTTGCTATCAGCCAGGAGACTGGACTAATCGATTCATCTTTCTGGTCTCTATACAGCTGAGACCTGATTTTTGGTCCAAACTGTTTTAGAAACTTCACTCACCGTGAGATAGACCTGGAACAGACCCTTCAGGCCTTCCGAGAGACGTAGGTGCAATATGGTCTCTCTCAGGCAGCCATAATTTGGGAGGAGTATTGACTCAGTGTGCTACTGTAGGTACAGGAATTGTGTCAGTGTAGATCAGTTTTCCAAGCAGAAAGAACAGGTAAGAAGAAACAAACATTCTCCTCATATGGTCTCTCATAACAGAAGAAGAACTTTCCCCCAAGCCCCCAGCAGACCTCTCTCTCATTGTTTCCTGTCGGCCAGAATTATGTCCCAGATCCGTTCCCAAACCAAACACTGGCACATGATTGTCATGATTGACTTAGTGACCAGCAATTCTCAAGATGTGGGTTCCAACCACTTTGGGGGTCAAATGATCCTTTCACAGGGGTCACCTGATACATAACAGTAGCAGAATTATAGTTATGAGGTAGTAGGGAGAATAATTTTATGGTGGGGGTGGGGTGGTCACCACAGCATAAGGAACTGTATTATAAGGTTGCAGAATGAGGAAGGTTGAGAACCACAGATTTAGTCCAACCATGATGCATCCCAGAGACTGGACCCACGGGATTAGTTTTTGGAAGGAAGAAGTGGGGAGTGACTTCATCGTCTGGCAGAACCACTATCCTAAGAGTCACAGGGAATCAGCTTAAAGACTTTAAGTAGGATCATGACAATATCAGATACAGACTTTTGACAGACATTCTTTCAGGAAAGTGAAGAATAAGTTGAAAGAGTTTAGCATAAAAATGGGGAGGTCAGTTTGAAGCCAAGTTTTTATAACAAGGAGTAAAATCAGACAGGATTTCATTTTCTATGTCACAATGTATGTGTGTGTGTGTGTGTGTGTGTGTGTGTGT